>CM035425.1:129117591-129412591 GCA_020310875.1 Ceratopteris richardii | reverse complement strand
CGAATTAACAGATTCAATCTAAGTTTGATCAGGAGAAAGATTATTCATGGCTACAAAGCCAACAAATCAACAATAATGAGACTGAGTTATCCCAACTATGATTGCGAGGATGCAAGGCATTCAATCTATGGAGGTCTAGCATATTATATCTTTCTGACCCGCTTACATGTTATTTACCAACATTTAAATATGTTACATAATCCTTGTTATTTACTGGTGAGGGATAGGATGGTATGAACTTCTAGTTACGTTGCAGAATACCAAAAGAGAGATGAGTCTTCTTCAAGGAAGGGTTGGGACTTTGACAAAGGAAAATAAATAGCTTTATTATGAATTAATGATTAAGAAGAGGAATTGTAGAGGCTGTGTTAGAAAGATATGTTCCAACTTTTGCCAAATATGTATTAGGGCATGCAATATGGATGATTGTATAGTTCATTTTAGACATTTGCCTATTATTTTTAACTTAAGAAAAAGAAAGCGTCAACACATAGCATCTCTTTCCAGAACTGTAGGAGCCATGAAGAGGACTTTACAAAGAGCAAGGTAAATGTTTTCTTTATGTTTTATTTACTTTTCGAATTGGGATACATGATTCTATAATTGGGATACATGATTCTATAGACAGAAGAATAGATCAAATGGTCAAATACAATGTGAAATCTCAAGGCATTTTGCAGATGGTTGGGAACCCATCAAAGAGTCATCTATGGAAGGCACTTAAGAATAAAGCCTAGGAAGAGTTTATAGGCTTGATAATGCCACATTAGATATTGCAAGTTTTCATCTCAAAATGTATAAGTTAGAAGGGATATCAATTGCTTTTTAATATTGTTATCCCTGCACATAGATCAAAAGGATTCATGCCACCCCAAATTCCAACAACATTGAATGTGTACATGGCTCCGAAGGAGTCCAAGTCAGGTGTTGAAAGCCTTCTTAATGGATATAAACATGTTGAGGACTCATTGCGATTGTCTAATTCAAATCTGTTTCATTTTTATAAATAGAACAATGTTTACCTGTTCAAAGAGTAAAAAAAACAATGGTCTAGTACTATGGAGTTATCAAAGAGGACTGCAATGATAAGTTTTTCTTTGGATGAGCGCTAAAGTATGAAGGGACAATAGATAGAAAGAATTAGAATGACAATGATGAACAGAGCTTTGAAGAGTGTGCAACAAATAATGGTGTTTAGAAAAGTCCCTATGCTAGTTAGGTAGAAACATACCAAATTTTAAAACTTTACGTCCTTTCAAACATCACAAACTGCTTGCTCTAGTGAACAATAAGATAAAGAGCAAGTGCATCTGAGAACGAAGGGCAAAAAAGGATTATCAATATTCTTCGCTTCTTTCCCTTTTAATTTAAAACTTTGTTGTCAGAAAAGAAACTCCTAAATGATAAATAGGTGTGTCTCGCCTGGCGCCGCCACAGAGTTCGCCTTCTCATGGGACACGACATGTCGAGCTCCCTTGGTCTCAAATGGCACAATGGGAATAGCCTATCAAAAATCTCGAACATCAAAGAAACGATTGACTATCAGGTTAACCTCAACAAGAAGTGGTGCCTGTCATGGACGTGGCTTCGGTGGGACATGAACTTCATGGCTATCTGGCACTCCCTCATAGAAATCAAAAAGTCTGTCCTCTTATGGCAAATTCTTCATCATTGAATCTGGACCAACCTTAAGGCTAACAAATTTTGTGGGATTCTTCCCTGGTGCAAATGCTACTACTGGACTATCAAAGATGTTCCACACATCTTCTTTACCTGCCCCAACTCCATCCGACTCTAGCAGACGGTTGAAAAGAAAATTAGACTTCAAAAACATCTTAATTGGAAGCAAGCCCTGCTCGAAGAAGCGATCGACTGCTCCGTGACTCTCTGGAATCCCATCAGAGGGGAGTTCCTATGGAAAATCTAGCGGGAAAGATGTGCTTTCATTTTTGGCAACTCCCCCAAAGAGTGGTCAATTGAGAAATCCTTGTTCCACCTTGGAAAAAGGATCATTAACTGTAAGAAATCCCCCCCCCCCCCTCCCCTTTAGGCATCATCAAGTACTCCTTTTGATCAATAAGAAGCTTAAACCCAAGTGGGCCCCACATGAAGATGATGATAGGGTGATTAACCTTCTTTGTAATGCCATCTAAGCTCTGTAAAAGCTTCCCCTGCTTTGTGGGATTTGGGGGGTCCCATGGGCACCAGTCCCCTTCTCTTGTATTTTTCTTTATTTAATTCAAGTCCGGGAGAGTAGGCTATTGCCAAATTTCCTTTATATTAAAAAAAAGAACATGATTTCTATCTTGACTATTGACTATGTGATTTTATAAATCACTCAAATTTTTGAGAATATTTACTATCCATTTTAATGAATGCAAAAGCATGGAATCATAATCTATGTTGGACATGATTGCAAGGACTCTGCGGACACATGCAACAACAAGGATCAGGTCATCGACAATTGTGAGAAAGAAATTTGGGACAAAACCAAACTTCACTTGGATCTCGTCGAATTCAAAAACTCGAAAGGCTTTTTGTGGTCAAACCTTCAAGTGGGTGAGGACTTGAGGAAAGCTAGACTAGATAGAAGCTACATTGCTCAGAACATTATTCATTAGTGGGGTGGTGCGTCCCTCTTGCAACACACTGACCTTGCCATCTCTAATAACTACTCGATCAATATCACTTTCCAACCTCTCACCAAAACCCGTAAGGCTGGGTTTCACACGTGCTCCACTTCCTTCTCTCTCTCCTCTGTCCATCATGAATTGCTGAAGTGTGGAAGGAGGTGTTCACCTCCTGCTCGTCCCCAGCCAAGAACTAGAGATGTGCGATCGAAAAGTCGCGACGGATCATGATAAGAACCAGGAAGATGCTCCAGCCTATTCGACGGGCATGTAGAGAAGCTCTATATCATAGACTTTGGAGACTCCCGGAGGAAGTGAACAAAGGAAAAGCCCAATTCATGAAGGGTCTTCAAAAAATCAGAGCGCTACCAAGATAGGAGGAAGAAATACAAATGAAAAGCTTTCAAATATTCTTTAAGGAATGGTGGGCTGACAAAGCCGACAAACCCATCAAAGAGATATGCAACATCCTTAAAAGGAAACAAAACAGAGAATCGATCCCACTATTGCTAGACTCAAATGGAGATGTATGCAACATAGAAGAAGAAAATTTTGGAATCATTGAAGAGCACTTTACGAGACTCTTGGGGATCTCGGTCCCCTCTCCCACCATAGAAATGACTACATGGCAGCCATCTCTAGTGTATCCTCTCATAGGATCCCTCACAACCTTCACTCCCTACTTGATGCTCCTATCTCGGAAGAAGAAATCATTGCAGTCATTGATGCCCTCCGTAGAAGGAAAAGCCCGGGGCTGGACAAGCTCACTAATGAATTCTTTAAGTCCTTTAAGTTGGTGATTGCCATCCCTCTTCGTTTGGTCTCACAAGAGTCGCTCGCGTTTGGTGCACTTCCGACTTGTCTTAACAATGGCATCATCAAGTTAATCCACAAAAAAGGGGCAAAGAACAGAATTGAAAACTGGCATCCGATTATGATGCTTCAAACGGGATATAAGATCATTGCCAAAGATAAAGAGCAAGTGCATCCAAAAACGAAGGGCAAAAAAGGATTATCAATATTCTTCGCTTCTTTCCTTTTTAATTTAAAACTTTGCTGTCAGAAAAGAAACTCCTAAATGATAAATAGGTGTGTGTGTTTGTTTAAATATGTTCTCATGTCTTTCCTCTCATTGAGAGCAAAGTATGTCAAAGGAATTCTTTGTAGAATCTAAAACTTGAGAGCAGTTAGTTAGAAAAAAATGTGTTGATCGAAAAATTTCGGTTTTTCTTTTCCCTTACCTGGGTGAAGTATGTGACTTTTTTGGTAGCCATGTTTTTGTTGTTTTGTTGAGCATATAATACAAGAAAAATTGCTCTATTGACATTCATATGTACATAAAATATGGAATGTTTTTCTTTTTGTATGACAGATTCTGCGACAATGAGTACATGTATTTAATTAATTGGACTCAAGTAATTGTATATTATCGTGCGGTGTATGTTTCTTGTATTTAATTGATCTGTCTTGACGTGTGTAACGTAATATACATAACTCAAACATTCGTATGTCATAAAATTAAAATAAGCTTTGCATGAACATACGCAAAACGTCATTGCTGCAACTACTCAGACGTTCTTCTCCATGTTACTTTGCAATAGCAGACTGCACTCAGAAAAATCAGAAGCATGATGACATATGAAGAAAAAAATTCGAAAAAAGAAACTACAAATATACTTTCAAGGTTGGTAGGCAAGTAGGGCGGACAAGGCTACTACAGAGATGTGCAGTTTTCTCAAGAAGAAGCAATCCAACGAAGCGATTCTGTTCATTATGGATGCCGATGGGGTTGAATGCAAAGCAGATGAAGAAAATATTACAGTGATTGTCAACCACTTTATCTAGATCTTTGAGATTTCCACACTTCTTTCTCCTTATAGACACGGCAGGACTCCATTTCCACCATCTCCAACATTAGAATCAAAGAGATCCCACAAAATCTGAAAGCTCTTTGTCAAGCTTCCATCTTGGATGTTGAGATTCTAAAGGTAATTGATTCCCTTCTTAATGGAAAAACACCGGGGTGGGATGGCCTAACCAATGAGTTCTTCAAGACCTTCAAGCATGTGGTGGCCATTCCTTTATGTTTGGTATGGCAAGAGGCTATTTCTTTTGGTACGCTTCCCAAGTCTCTCAATGAGAGCTTCATCAAGCTCATTGACAAAAATTAATGCAAAAATAGAATTGAAAGTCGGTGGCCAATTAGGATGATGCAAATTGGTTACAAGATCCTAGCAAAAGAGATTGTAAAATGTATTATCTATCACCTTTGAGAGTGGATGAGTGAGGATCAAAAATGTTTCATTAAAGGGAGGCCTATCCTTGAGGCTATCATTGATGTTTAAGAAGGTGTGCTTTTTGGTGAGGAATCAGTGCAAGATGTCCTCTTCCTTAAGATTGACGTCCACAAAGTTTATGATAGATGCAAGTGGGACTTTATTCTCCAATCATTGAAAGACATGGGCTATGGCAAAGAAATTCACTAAGATGATCTCTACGGTGCTGAGAAATGAAACTACTCATATAAAAATCAATGGTCAACTCTCTCAAATGATTAGATTAAAATGTTCTATTAGAAAGGGTTCTCATTGTCCACTCTTCTCTGTGCTATTGTGGTAGATGGTCTCA
This sequence comes from Ceratopteris richardii, assembly GCA_020310875.1. NCBI lineage: Eukaryota > Viridiplantae > Streptophyta > Polypodiopsida > Polypodiales > Pteridaceae > Ceratopteris > Ceratopteris richardii. Next base: position 129,407,333 of record CM035425.1, on the reverse strand, counting down.
ACTACCTTGTTAACCATCAAGCTCACTTAGGTCATATTTAGGGCCTCAATCTACCTCTCAATCAAGATCAGATGATCATGAGGCTTTTTGCCGATGATACTAATTTCTTTATGTGTAATGCACGTTAAGCATTGAAACTTTTTCGAGTTGTCTGAATACTTTTTGTGAGGCATCGGAATCCAAAAGAAATCATTCTAAAACCTCTTTCAGTGTGGTTATTGGGCATCCTCCCCAATTTCTTAATGACCATGGTTGTCAATTAATCCCTAGTGGTAGAATCTTTTGTTTCTTAGGTAGTCTGATGGGGTTCGATGTTCTAATGGGGCATTGATGGAAGTGGTCTCTCTCTAAGCCCGAGAGAAAATTGACGTATTGGTAAGGTATGCAGATAAATATGGTTGGATAGGCTATGGTGATTAACACATTCCTTCTATCTTCGATGCTTTACAATGAGACCAGAAGACCAAGATATCTCTTAAACTTTTAGGTTTCTTGGGGTGGAAGGGTCTCAACCTTCTCCGTGTTTTGTTCTTCCCATTGTCGATGACTCCTAAAGGCTCATAGTTGGTTTGTTCTTTATGGAAGAGTTTGAACAAGTTTAAAGAATTTATCGCATTCACTGAGGATTGGAAATAGGTGGCCTGTATAAGATAGATTGATTCAATCTAATTCTCTATCAAGGGCATCAGGAGTGCGGAGTCTTAGAACCTCCAAAAAGCTCGGAAGCTTTCGAACAAAGGCTTCCCTTTGTGGAAACTCCTTTGGAACCAAGAAACTTGCTAGTGGATTAGATTCGAGGACATTGATCCGGCCAAAAGGGCGGAATATGATGAATGGTGTCTATTGTCGAGCAGATTGAATGCTTGAGAGCACACGAGGACTCTCCTCCTCATATGTGTTCTCACCTTGAGGGTTTGAGATGGCACAACGACAATAGCCTTGAGAAAATTCCGAAATTGAAGAAGGATGTGGAATTTCATGTCATGCTCAATAGGAAGTGGTGTCTCGATTGGTCATGCTGAAGGTGGGACTTTAAGTTCCAAACCCTTTGGCAACCCCCTCATCTAAATAAGAAAGTTATGGTTGTGTGGGAAATCCTACACCGAGGAATCTGGTCCAATGCAAAAAGCTAAAAAAATATGTAGGTCCCCCTTGTGGTGCAAATGATGCCCTCATGGCATGGAAGACTTGGAACACCTCTTCTAGTCATGCCCCAAATCAATATCGGTGTGGGAAGCCCTTGAGAGAACCATGTTGTTACAGTGATAAATCAATTGGAATCAAGCTCTACTTGGTGAAGCAATTAGATGTTCCTCAGCACTATGGAAAACTCTACGAGGGGAGACACTTTGGAAAGTATGGAAAGAGAGGTGTGCAACCAACTTTAGAAGTTCTCATAAATAATGGTTGATAAAAAAATCTCATTTCCATTCAGGCTAAATAATTTCCAATTGAAAGAAGCCCCTGCCCTTAAGACATCATAGAGTGTCCTTCCTAGAGAGCAACAAGATCAAAACCTAAGTGGGCCCCACATGAGAGGGTTATCAACCTTTTTTGTAAAATTCTCTAGTAATCTATAAGCTCCCCCTCCTTTGTGAGATAGAGAGGGTCTCACGGGTGTTGTTCCGGTTCACATGTACAACCAAAGTTTTTATTAATTAAAATTTGAAAGAGTAGCTCAACCAAACTTCCGTAAAACAAAAAACTACTCAAACATTTTCCAATGTCTTTTACATAAAGTTGCAGCAACGACGTTTTGCGTACATTTATTGATTCGGGGTGAATGTGGGGTTTCGAACTGCATAAATTTTCTTTCATGTTGCATAAATTTTTCTTTCATGTTGCATGAATTTCGGCATTTGATTCTCAATGAACATTCCACCCTCGCTTCCAATTTCTGTGATCCTCGCTTGATCGCCAGCTCACCAGGAAGATGCTCCAGTCTATTTGGCGGGCATGTAGAGAAGCTCTATATCATAGGCTTTGGAGACTCGCGGACGAAGTGAACAAAGGAAAAGCCCAATTCATGAAGGGTCTTCAAAAAATCAGAGCGCTACCGAGATAGGAGGAAGAAATACAAATGAAAAGCTTTCAAATATTCTTTAAGGAATGGTGGGCTGACAAAGCCGAGAAACCCACCAAAGAGATATGCAGCATCCTTTAAAGGAAACAAAACAGAGAATCGAACCCACTATTGCTAGACTCAAATGGAGATGTATGCAACATAGAAGAAGAAAATTTTGGAATCATTAAGAGCACTTTATGAGACTCTTGGGGATCTCGGTCCCCTCTCCCACCATAGACAAGACTACATGGCAGCCATCTCTAGGGTAACCTCTCATAGGATCCCTCACAACCTTCACTCCCTACTTGATGCTCCTATCTTGGAAGAAGAAATCATTGCAGTCATTGATGCCCTCCGTAGAAGGAAAAGCCTGGGGCTGAACAAGCTCACTAATGAATTCTTAAAGTCCTTTAAGTTGGTGATTGCCACCCCTCTTCATTTTGTCTCACAAGAGTCGCTCGCGTTTGGTGCACTTCCGACTTGTCTCAACAATGGCATCATCAAGTTAATCCACAAAAAATGAGCAAAGAACAGAATTGAAAACTGGCATCCGATTATGATGCTTCAAATGGGATATAAGATCATTGCCAAAGATAAAGAGCAAGTGCATCCGAGAACGAAGGGAAAAAAAGGATTATCAATATTCTTCGCTTCTTTCCTTTTTAATTTAAAACTTTCTTATCAGAAAAGAAACTCCTAAATGATAAATAGGTGTGCGTGTTTGTTTAAATATGTTCTCATGTCTTTCCTCTCATTGAGAGCAAATTATGTCAAAGGAATTCTTTGTAGAATCTAAAACTTGAGAGCAGTTAGTTAGAAAAAAATGTGTTGATCGAAAAATTTCGGTTTTTCTTTTTCCTTAACTGGGGTGAAGTATGTGACTTTTTTGGTAGCCATGTTTTTGTTGTTTTGTTGAGCATATAATACAAGAAAAATTGCTCTATTGACATCCATATGTACATAAAATATGGAATGTTTTTCTTTTGTATGACTGATTCTGCGACAATGAGAACATGTATTTAATGTATTTAATTAATTTGACTCAAGTAATTGTATATTATCGTGGGGTGTATGTTTCTTGTATTTAATTGATCTGTCTTAACGTGTGTAACGTAATATACATAACTCAACCATTCGTATGTCATAAAATTAAAATAAGCTTTGCATGAACATACGCAAAACGTCGTTGCTGCAACTACTCAGACGTTCTTCTCCATGTTACTTTGCAATAGCAGACTGCACTCAGAAAAATCAGAAGCATGATGACATATGAAGAAAAAAATTCAAAAAAAGAAACTACAAATATACTTTCAAGGTTGCTAGGCAAATAGGGCGGACAAGCCTACTAAAGAGATGTGCAGCTTTCTCAAGAAGAAGCAATCCAAGGAAGTGATTATGTTCATTATGGATGCCGATGGGGTTGAATGCAAAGTAAATAAAGAAAATAGTACAGTGATTGTCAACCACTTTATCTAGATCTTCGAGATTTCCACACTTCTTTCTCCTTATAGACACGGTAGGACTCCATTTCCACCATCTCCAACATTATAATCAAAGAGATCCCACAAAACGTGAAAGCTCTTTGTCAAGCTTCCATCTTGAATGTTGAGATTCTAAAGGTAATTGATTCCCTTGTTAATCGAAAAAGACCGGGGCTGGATGACCTAACCAATGAGTTCTTCAAGACCTTCAAGCATGTGGTGGCCATTCCTTTATGTTTGGTATGGCAAGAGGCTATTTCTTTTGGTACGCTTCCCAAGTCTCTCAATGAGAGCGTCATCAAGCTCATTGACAAAAATTAATGCAAAAATAGAATTGAAAATCGGTGGCCAATTAGGATGATGCAAATTGGTTACAAGATCCTAGCAAAAGTGATTGTAACATGTATTATCTATCACCTTTGAGAGTGGATGAGTGAGGATCAAAAAGGTTTCATTAAAGGGAGGCCTATCCTTGAGGCTATCATTGATGTTTAAGAAGGTGTGCTTTTTGGTGAGGAATCAATGCAAGATGTCCTCTTCCTTAAGATTGACGTCCACAAAGTTTATGATAGATGCAAGTGGAACTTTATTCTCCAATCATTGAAAGACATGGGCTATGGCAAAAAATTCACTAAGATGATCTCTACGGTGCTGAGAAATGAAACTACTCATATAAAAATCCATGGTCAACTCTGTCAAATGATTAGATTAAAATGTTCTATTAGAAAGGGTTCTCATCGTCCACTCTTCTCTTTGCTATTGTGGTAGATGGTCTCAACTACCTTGTTAACCATCAAGCTCACTTAGGTCATATTTAGGGCCTCAATCTACCTCTTAATCCAGATCGGATGATCATGAGGCTTTTTGCCGATGATACTAATTTCTTTATGTGTAATGCACGTTAAGCATTGAAACTTTTTGGAGTTGTTTGAATACTTTTTGTGAGGCATCGGGATCCAAAAGAAATCATTCTAAAACCTCTTTCAGTGTAGTTATTGGGCATCCTCCCCAATTTCTTAATGACGATGGTTGTCAATTAATCCCTAGTGGTGGAATCTTTTGTTTCTTAGGTAGTCTGATGGGGTTCGATGTTCTAATGGGGCATTGATGGAAGTGGGCTCTCTCTAAGCCCGAGAGAAAATTGACGTATTGGTAAGGTATGCAGATAAATATGGTTGGACATGCTATGGTGATTAACACATTCCTTCTATCTTCGATGCTTTACAATGAGACCAGAAGACCAAGATATCTCTTAAACTTTTGGGTTTCTCGGGGTGGAAGGGTCTCAACCTTCTCCCTGTTTTGTTCTTCCCATTTTCGATGACTCCTAAAGGCTCAAAGTTGGTTTGTTCTTTATGGAAGAGTTTGAACAAGTTTAAAGAATTTATCGCATTCACTGAGGATTGGAAATAGGTGGCCTGTATAAGATAGATTGATTCAATCTAATTCTCTATCAAGGGCATCAGAAGTGCGGAGTCTTAGAACCTCCAAAAAGCTTGGAAGCTTTCGAACAAAGGCTTCCCTTTGTGTAAACTCCCTCGGAACCAAGAAACTTGTTAGTCGAATAGATTTGAGGACATTGATCCGGCCAAAAGGGTGGAATATGAAGAATGCTGTCTATTGTAGAGCAGATTGAATGCTTGAGAGCACACGAGGACTCGCCTCCTCATTTGTGTTCTCACCTTGAGGGTTTGAGATGGCACAACGACAATAGCCTTGAGAAAATTTTGAAATTGAACAAGGATGTGGAATTTCATGTCATGCTCAATAGGAAGTGGTGTCTCGATTGGTCATGCTGAAGGTGGGACTTTAAGTTCCAAACCCTTTGGCAACCCCCTCATCTAGATAAGAAAGTTATGATTGTGTGGCAAATCCTACACCGAGGAATCTGGTCCAATGCGAAAAGCTAAAAAAATCTGTAGGTCCCCCTTGTGGTGCAAATGATGCCCTCATGGCATGGAAGACTTGGAACACCTCTTCTAGTCATGCCCCAAATCAATATCGGTGTGGCAAGCCCTTGAGAGAACCATGTTGTTACAGTGATAAATCACTTGTAATCAAGCTCTGCTTGGTGAAGCAATTAGATGTTCCTCAACACTATGGAAAACTCTAAGAGGGGAGACACTTTGGAAAGTATGGAAAGAGAGGTGTGCAACCAACTTTAGAAGTTCTCATAAATAATGGTTGATCAAAAAATCTCATTTCCATTTAGGCTAAATAATTTCCACTTTGAAAGAAGCCCCCGCCCTTAAGACATCATAGAGTGTCCTTCCTAGAGAGCAACAAGATCAAAACCTAAGTGGGCCGCAGATAAAGGGCATGAGAGGGTTATCAACCTTTTTTGTAAAATTCTTTAGTAATCTATAAGCTCCCCCTCCTTTGTGAGATAGAGAGGGTCCCACGGTTGCTATTCTTGTTCACATGTACAACCAAAGTTTTTATTAATTAAAATTTGAAAGAGTAGCTCAACCAAACTTCCTTAAAACAAAAAACTACTCAAACATTTTCCAATGTCTTTTACATAAAGTTGCAGCAACGACGTTTTGCGTACATTTATTGATTCAGGGTGAATGTGGGGTTTCGAACTGCATAAATTTTCTTTCATGTTGCATAAATTTTTCTTTCATGTTGCATGAATTTCGGCATTTGATTCTGCAATGAACATTCCACCCTCGCTTCCAATTTCTGTGATCCTCGCTTGATCGCCACCTCATATATATATATATATATATATATATATATATATATATATATATATATATATATATATATATATATATATATATGTGTGTGTGTGTGTGTGTGTTCGCACACACGCGCGTGTGTATGTGTCGCTTGTGTGTGTATGTACATGTGTCACTGTGTGCACACATGTAGTTATTGATGCGGTCATATTAAATAAAGTAGCAACGATAAATGATCATCAAGAAAATGATTTCTTGATGATCCCGCAAAGGAAAACAACCTATGGAGCTACCCTAGAAAAGCCCCCACAAGAAATTAATGCTAAATCGGGACCCGATCCCAGCGAAGAAGAAAGATGAATCCAAGAAAAGAAAGGACAAAGCTCCCTCCCGCAAAGAGGGCTCACTAGGACAATGATCATCATCTCGCTAAACGCTAGAGGGCTATTCGACCCCTCAAGAGCGACCATCATTGGTCAATGGCTTCGCAACACTATCCTAAATCCAGAATTTATATGTATTGAAGAGATTAAAATTGATGGAGAAGACCTCCAGAAATGGCTTAGACATGTCTCCTCGTCCCATGTGTTCATTTCAAGGGTGCACCAATGGGGTTCCGTGGAACGGTAATCAGTATTAACCAATTCTGGTTTGAAAAGCTTGAGAACTCCACTAAAGCTGAATGTCATCGATGGATTGTTGTTTCTTTTGGTGCTCCTTTTTGTTTTACTTTAGTTTCTTTGTATGCCCCTAATGGGGAGTTAGAGAGACTAAACACTTGGGCCTCCTTGGACTTGCTCCGCCACAACATGCTTATTTGTAGTGACTGCAACATGGTGGAGGACCCTATGGACAGATGGATGGGCAAGGGCAGGGTCATTGATAGTCGGGAGAAAGGAACGTGGGACAAAACCAAACTGCACTTGGATTTGGTCGAATTCAAAGATTCGATTGGATTTTCTTGGTCAAATCTCCAAGCAGCGAGGACTTGAGGAAAGCTAGACTTGATAAATGCTACATTTCTCAGAGTTTTACTCATCAGTGGGGCGACCCTTCCCTCTCGCAACGTAACGACCTCACCATCTCTGATCACTACCCGATCGTTATGACTTTCCAACCTTCCACCAAGATTTGTAAGGCTCCTTTGTTCCATGCCAATGCGCCCTCCTTCTCTCTCCCCTCCGTCCATCAAGAAATTGCTGATGCGTGGAAGGAGGTGTTCGCCTCCGGCTTATCCCCAGCCAAGTGCTAGAGAAGTGCCTTCGATAAGCCACGACATATCATGATTAGATCTAGGAAGATGCTCGAGAGTGTGCGGCGGGCTCGTAGAGAAGCTCTATATCATAGACTCTGGAGGCTCGAGGAGGAAGTGAACAAAGGAAAATCTCAATCCCAGAAAGGTCTTCAAAAAATCAGAGTGCTCCTCAGATACAAGGAAGAAATACAAAGGAAAAATTTGCAAATTTTCCTCAAGGAGTGGTGGGCTGGCAAAGCCGACAAACCCACCAAAGAGATGTGCCGTATCCTTAAAAGGAAACATATCATGGAATTGATCCCGTTTCTGCTTGACTCAAATAGCAATGTATGCAATACGGAAGAAGATAATTTTGGGATCATTGAAGGGCACTTTAGGAGACTCCTGGGAACCTCGAACCCCCTCTCCCACCATAGAAGGGCTTGTATGGCAGCCATATCTAGGGTTTCCCCCACAAGATCCCTCTCAACCTTCGTTCTCTGCTAGATTCCCCTTTCTCAAAAGCAGAAATCATTGAGTTCATTGATGCCCTCCCTTCTGGTAAAAGCCCGAGACCTGACAGGCTCACTAATGAGTTCTTTAAATCCTTCAAGTTGGTGGTTGCCACCCCTTTTCGTGTGGTCTGGCAAGAGGCGCTCAAGTTTGGCGCGCTTCCATCTTGTCTCAACAATGGCATTATCAAGTAAATACACAAAAAAGGGGAAAAGAATAGAATAAAGAACTGGCATCCTATTACGATGCTCCAAACAAGATACAAGATCATTGCTAAAGTCATTGCCAATAGAATCTCTAGTCATTTGATAGCGTGGTTAAGGGAGGACCAAAAAGGTTTCATCAAAGGCAGGTCAATTTTGGAAACCATTATAAATATTTGGGGGGTCTTGACTTTGCAAATGAGTCTAAACAAGATGTGGTCTTCCTCAAGATCGACTTTGATAAAGCCTACGATAGGCTTGAATGGGACTATATTCTGTAGTCGCTTCAAGATCTTGGATGTAGTCAGAATATCACCAAGATGATCGCGACCCTTCTCGGAAACTCATTGACCCAAATTAACATTAATGGCAAACTTTCGAAGGTGATCAAACTTAGAAGATCTATCAGAAAAGGGTGCCCTTTGGCTCCCCTTCTCTTTGCCATTGCCACGGAAGGGCTTAGCAGACTGGTGGAGCATCAAGTGGCAGTTGATAATATCAAAGGCCTCAGTTTGCCTCATGACCATGGCCAGATCACCATGAGACTTTTTGCCTATGATATGAACGCGTTTGTTCACAATGATAATACCATCCTGGAGACGTTCTAGAGGTCTCTGGATACTTTTTGTGAAGCCTTTGGATCCACAATCAACCACTCTAAGACCGCTTTCAGAGCTATTGTTGGGTCACAACCTGACCTTCTCATTGATCATGGTTGTCAAATCATTCCGCAGGGCCAAATGTTTCGCCTTCTTGGGATTCCCTTGGGGTTTGGTGTCTCTATGGAACAACGGTGGAACTCGATGTTGGCCAAACTCCAAAACAAGCTTAACTACTAGAGAGGTATGCAAATCAATCTAGCTGGCCGGGCTATGGTTATCAACACATTCCTCTTTTCATCTACCATTTATTTCCTTTCTTGTTGGAGACCGAAAGAGTAAGATCTATCCAAAATGGATAGTATTTGTAGAAACTTCCTTTTGACAGGCGACCACAATAGGAGGGGGTGCCTAAAATCAAGTGGTCCATCTGCACCAGCCATAGAGATAGTGAGAGCCTTGGTATCCTTGAAATTGGGTGCATGGCTAACAAACTGGCGGCCTATTGGATGATTAAGGCTTGGTGCAATGGGGAGGACTCCTGGGCCAGGTTGATCTTCAAAAATAAGAATGAGTTGGCTCTCATGGGTTTCCCAATTGGAAGAATCTTGACATCTTGACCTTGCTGTTTTCCCCGATCCCTGTCTTCCCAAGGCTCAAATATTGTGTGCTCCCTATGGAAGAGTTGGAATAAAGTCCAAAGGTACACAACAATTAGTGAAGACTCGAGGTGGGCTGTCGGTATCAGAAAAAATGACTCTCTGGTTTCCGATCCATGGCATCCGGAGTGTGGAATCTTGGAACATTCAAAATGCCAGAAAGTTATGGATTAAAGGCTTCAAAAATTGGAAACATCTCTGGATAGAAGACACCAACCAATGGATCAACTTTGAGGATATTTACCATAGCGTCAACATTTTGTACAAAGAATGGAACACCTTGCAAAGCAAATGTCTCGCCTGGCACCGCCACAGAGTTCGCCTTCTCATGGGACACGACATGTTGATCTCCCTTGGTCTCAAATGGCACAAAGGGAATAGCCTATCAAAAATCCCGAACATAAAAGAAACGATTGACTATCAGGTTAACCTCAACAAGAAGTGGTGCCTGTCATGGACGTGGCTTCGGTGGGACATGAACTTCATGGCTATCTGGCACTCCCTCATAGAAATCAAAAAGTCTGTCCTCTTATGGCAAATTCTTCATCATTGAATCTGGACCAACCTTAAGGCTAAAAAATTTTGTGGGATTCTTCCCTGGTGCAAATGCTACTACTGGACTATGAAAGATGTTCCACACATCTTCTCTACCTGCCCCAACTCCATCAGACGCTAGCAGACGGTTGAAAAGAAAATTAGACTTTAGAAACATCTTAATTGGAAGCAAGCCCTGCTGGAAGAAGCGATCCACTGCTCCGTGACTCCCTAGAATGCCATCAGAGGGGAGTTCCTATGGAAAATCTAGCGGGAAAGATGTGCTTTCAACTTCGGTAACTCCCCCAAAGAGTGGTCAATTGAGAAATCCTTGTTCCACCTTGGCAAAAGGATCATTAACTATAAGAAATCCCCCCCCCCCTCCCCTTCAAGCATCATCAAGTACTCCTTTTGATCAATAGCAAGCTTAAACCCAAGTGGGCCCCACATAAAGATGATGAGAGGGTGATTAACCTTCTTTGTAATGCCATCTAAGCTCTCTAAAAGCTTCCCCTGCTTTGTGGGATTTGGGGGGTCCCATGGGCACCAGTCCCCTTTTCTTGTATTTTTCTTTATTTAATTCAAGTCCGGGAGAGTAGGCTATTGCCAAACTTCCTTTATATTAAAAAAAAGAACATGATTTCTATCTTGACTATTGACTATGTGATTTTATAAATCACTCAAATTCTTTGAGAATATTTACTATCCGTTGTACTGAATGCAAAAGCATGGAATCATAATCTATGTTGGACATGATTGCAAGGACTCTGCGGACACATGCAATAACAAGGATCAGGTCATCGACAATTGTGAGAAAGAAATTTGGGACAAAACCAAACTTCACTTGGATCTCGTTGAATTCAAAAACTCAAAAGGCTTTTTGTGGTCAAACCTTCAAGTGGGTGAGGACTTGAGGAAAGCTAGACTAGATAGAAGCTACATTGCTCAGAACATTATTCATTAGTGGGGTGGTGCGTCCCTCTTGCAACGCACTGACCTTGCCATCTCTAATCACTGCTCGATCAATATCACTTTCCAACCTCTCACCAAAACCCGTAAGGCTGGGTTTCACACGTGCTCCACTTCCTTCTCTCTCTCCTCTGTCCATCATGAATTGCTGAAGTGTGGAAGGAGGTGTTCACCTCTTGCTCATCCCCAGCGAAGAACTAGAGATGTGCGATCGGAAAGTCGTGACGGATCATGATAAGAACCAGGAAGATGCTCCAGTCTATTCGACGGGCATGTAGAGAAGCTCTATATCATAGACTTTGGAGACTCACGGAGGAAGTGAACAAAGGAAAAGCCCAATTAATGAAGGGTCTTCAAAAAATCAGAGCGCTACCGAGATAGGAGGAAGAAATACAAATGAAAAGCTTTCAAATATTCTTTAAGAAATGGTGGGCTGACAAAGCCGACAAACCCACCAAAGAGATATGCAACATCCTTAAAAGGAAACAAAACAGAGAATCGATCCCACTATTGCTAGACTCAAATGGAGATGTATGCAACATAGAAGAAGAAAATTTTGGAATCATTGAAGAGCACTTTACGAGACTCTTGGGGATCTTGGTCCCCTCTCCCACCATAGACAATACTACATGGCAGCCATCTCTAGCGTATCCTCTCATAGGATCCCTCACAACCTTCACTCCCTACTTGATGCTCCTATCTCGGAAGAAGAAATCATTGCAGTCATTGATGCCCTCCGTAGAAGGAAAAGCGCGGGGCTGGAGAAGCTCACTAATGAATTCTTTAAGTCCTTTAATTTGGTGATTGCCACCCCTCTTCGTTTGGTCTCACAAGAGTCGCTCGCGTTTGGTGCACTTCCGACTTGTCTCAACAATGGCATCATCAAGTTAATACACAAAAAAGGGGCAAAGAAGAGAATTGAAAACTGGCATCCGATTATGATGTTTCAAACGGGATATAAGATCATTGCCAAAGATAAAGAGCAAGTGCATCCAAGAACGAAGGGCAAAAAAAGATTATCAATATTCTTCGCTTCTTTCCTTTTTAATTTAAAACTTTGTTGTCAGAAAAGAAACTCCTAAATGATAAATAGGTGTGTGTGTTTGTTTAAATATGTTCTCATGTCTTTCCTCTCATTGAGAGCAAAGTATGTCAAAGGAATTCTTTGTAGAATCTAAAACTTGAGAGCAGTTAGTTAGAAAAAAATGTGTTGATCGAAAAATTTCGGTTTTTCTTTTCCCTTACCTGGGGTGAAGTATGTGACTTTTTTGGTAGCCATGTTTTTGTTGTTTTGTTGAGCATATAATACAAGAAAAATTGCTCTATTGACATTCATATTACATAAAATATGGAATGTTTTTCTTTTCTTAAAATATGGAATGTTTTTCTTTTATATGACTGATTCTGCGACAATGAGTACATGTATTTAATTAATTTGACTCAAGTAATTGTATATTATCGTGCGGTGTATGTTTCTTGTATTTAATTGATCTGTGTTAACGTGTGTAACGTAATATACATAACTCAACCATTCGTATGTCATAAAATTAAAATAAGCTTTGCATGAACATACGCAAAACGTCGTTGCTGCAACTACTCAGACGTTCTTCTCCATGTAATTTTGCAATAGGAGACTCCACTCAGAAAAATCAGAAGCATGATGACATATGAAGAAAAAAATTCAAAAAAAGAAACTACAAATATACTTTCAAGGTTGGTAGGCAAGTAGGCCGGACAAGCCTACTAAAGAGATGTGCAGCTTTCTCAAAAAGAAGCAATCCAAGGAAGCGATTCTGTTCATTATGGATGCCGATGGGGTTGAATGCAAAGCAGATGAAGAAAATAGTACAGTGATTGTCAACCACTTTATCTAGATCTTCGAGATTTCCACACTTCTTTCTCCTTATAGACACGGCAGGACTCCATTTCCACCATCTCCAACACTAGAATCAAAGAGATCCCACAAAACCTGAAAGCTCTTTGTCAAGCTTCCATCTTGGATGTTGAGATTCTAAAGGTAATTGATTCCCTTCTTAATGGAAAAAGACCGGGCTGGATGGCCTAACCAATGAGTTCTTCAAGACCTTCAAGCATGTGGTGGCCATTCCTTTATGTTTGGTATGGCAAGAGGCTATTTTTTTGGGTACGCTTCCCAAGTCTCTCAATGAGAGCGTCATTAAGCTCATTGACAAAAATTAATGCAAAAATAGAATTGAAAATCGGTGGCCAATTAAGATGATGCAAATTGGTTACAAGATCCTAGCCAAAGTGATTGTAAGATGTATTATCTATCACCTTTGAGAGTGGATGAGTGAGGATCAAAAAGGTTTCATTAAAGGGAGGCCTATCCTTGAGGCTATCATTGATGTTTAAGAAGGTGTGCTTTCTGGTGAGGAATTAGTGCAAGATGTCCTCTTCCTTAAGATTGACGTCCACAAAGTTTATGATAGATGCAAGTGGGACTTTGTTCTCCAATCATTGAAAGACATGGGCTATGACAAAAAATTCACTAAGATGATCTCTACGGTGCTGAGAAATGAAACTACTCATATAAAAATCAATGGTCAACTCTCTCAAATGATTAGATTAGAATGTTCTATTAGAAAGGGTGCTCATTGTCCACTCTTCTGTTTGCTATTGTGGTAGATGGTCTCAACTACCTTGTTAACCATCAAGCTCACTTAGGTCATATTTAGGGCCTCAATCTACCTCTCAATCAAGATCAGATGATCATGAGGCTTTTTGCCGATGATACTAATTTCTTTATGTGTAATGCACGTTAAGCATTGAAACTTTTTGGAATTGTTTGAATACTTTTTGTGAGGCATCGGGATCCAAAAAAAATCATTCTAAAACCTCTTTGAGTGTAGTTATTGGGCATCCTCCCCAATTTCGTAATGACCATGGTTGTCAATTAATCCCTAGTGGTAGAATCTTTTGTTTCTTAGGTAGTCTGATGGGGTTCGATGTTCTAATGGGGCATTGATGGAAGTGGGCTCTCTCTAAGCCCGAGAGAAAATTGACGTATTGGTAAGGTATGCATATAAATATGGTTGGACATGCTATGGTGATTAACACATTCCTTCTATCTTCGATGCTTTACAATGAGACTAGAAGACCAAGATATCTCTTAAACTTGTGGGTTTCTTGGGGTGGAAGGGTCTCAACCTTCTCCCTGTTTTGTTCTTCCCATTGTCGATGACTCCTAAAGGCTCAAAGTTGGTTTGTTCTTTCTGGAAGAGTTTGAACAAGTTTAAAGAATTTATCGCATTCACTAAGGATTGGAAATAGGTGGCCTGTATAAGATAGATTGATTGAATCTAATTCTCTATCAAGGGCATCAGAAGTGCGGAGTCTTAGAACCTCCAAAAAGCTTGGAAGGTTTCGAACAAAGGCTTCCCTTTGTGGAAACTCCATTGGAACCAAGAAACTTGTTAGTGGATTAGATTCGAGGACATTGATCCGGCCAAAAGGGCGGAATATGAAGAATGGTGTCTATTGTAGAGCAGTTTGAATGCTTGAGAGCACACTAGGACTCGCGTCCTCATATGTGTTCTCAGCTTGAGAGTTTGAGATGGCACAACGGCAATAGCCTTGACAAAATTCTGAAATTGAAGAAGGATGTGGAATTTCATGTCATGCTCAATAGGAAGTGGTGTCTCGATTGGTCATGTTGAAGGTGGGACTTTAAGTTCCAAACCCTTTGGCAACCCCCTCATCTAGATAAGAAAGTTATGGTTGTGTGGAAAATCCTACACCGAGGAATCTGGTCAAATGCAAAAAGCTAAAACAATTTGTAGGTCCCCCTTGTGGTGCAAATGATGCCCTCATGGCATGGAAGACTTGGAACACCTCTTCTAGTCATGCCCCAAATCAATATCGGTGTGGCAAGCCCTTGAGAGAACCATGTTGTTACAGTAATAATTCAATTGGAATCAAGCTCTTCTTGGTGAAGCAATTAGATGTTCCTCAGCACTATGGAAAACTCTAAGAGGGGAGACACTTTGGAAAGTATGGAAAGAGAGGTGTGCAACCAACTTTAGAAGTTCTCATAAATAATGGTTGATCAAAAAATCTCATTTTCATTTAGGCTAAATAATTTCCAATTGAAAGAAGCCCCCGCCCTTAAGACATCATAGAGTGTCCTTCCTAGAGAGCAACAAGATCAAAACCTAAGTGGGCCCCACATAAGGGGCATGAGATGGTTATGAACCTTTTTTGTAAAATTCTCTAGTAATCTGTAATCTATAAGCTCCCCCTCCTTTGTGAGATAGAGAGGGTCCCACGGGTGCTATTCCTGTTCACATGTACAACCAAAGTTTTTATTAATTAAAATTTGAAAGAGTAGCTCAACCAAACTTCCTTAAAACAAAAAACTACTCAAACATTTTCCAATGTCTTTTACATAAAGTTGTAGCAACGACGTTTTGCGTACAATTTATTGATTCGGGGTGAATGTGGGGTTTCGAACTGCATAAATTTTCTTTCATGTTGCATAAATTTTTCTTTCATGTTGCATGAATTTCGGCATTTGTTTCTGCAATGAACATTCCACCCTCGCTTCCAATTTCTGTGATCCTCGCTAGATCGCCAGCTCATATATATATATATATATATATATATATATATATATATATATATATATATATATATATATATATATATATATGTGTGTGTGTGTGTTCACACACACGCGCGTGTGTATGTCTCACCCATGTGTGTATGTACATGTGTCACTGTGTGCACACATGTAGTTATTGATGCAGTCATATTAAATAAAGTAGCAACGATAAATGATCATCAAGAAAATGATTTCATGATGATCCTGCAAAGGAAAACAACCTATGGAGCTACCCTGGAAAAGCTCCCACAAGAAATTAATGCTAAATCGGGACCTGATCCCAGCGAAAAAGAAAGATGAATCCAAGAAAAGAAAGGACAAAGCTCCCTCCCGCAAAGAGGGCTCACTAGGACAATGATCATCATCTCGCTAAACGCTGTAGGGCTATTCGACCCCTCAAGAGCGACCATCATTGGTCAATGGCTTCGAAACATTAGCCTAAATCCAGAATTTATTTATATTGAAGAGATTAAAATTGATGGAGAAGACCTCCAGAAACGGCTTGGACATGTCTCCTCGTCCCATGTGTTCATTTCAACAGTGCACCAACGGTGTTCCGGTGGAACGGTAATCGATATTAATCAATTCTGGTTTGAAAAGCTTGAGAACTCCACTGAAGATGAATGTCATCGATGGATTGTTGTTTCTTTTGGTGCTCCTTTTTTTTTTTTACTTTATTTTCTTTGTATGCCCCTAATGGGGAGTTAGAGAGACTGAACACTTGGGCCTCCTTGGACTCGCTCCCCCACAACATGCTTATTTGTAGTGACTTCAACATGGTGGAGGACCCTATGGACAGATGGATGGGCAAGGGCAGGGTCATTGGTAGTCGGGAGAAAGGAACGTGGGACAAAACCAAATTGCACTTGGATTTGGTCGAATTCAAAGATTCGATTGGATTGTCTTGGTCAAATCTCCAAGCTGCGAGGACTTGAGGAAAGCTAGACTTGATAGATGCTACATTTCTTAGAGTTTTACTCATCAGTCGGGCCACCCTTCCCTCTCGCAACGCATCACCATCTCTGATCACTACCCGATTGTTATGACTTTCCAACCTTCCACCAAGATCTGTAAGGCTCCTTGGTTCCACGCCAATGCGCCCTCCTTCTCTCTCCCCTCCGTCCATCAAGAAATTGCTGATGCATGGAAGGAGGTGTTTGCCTCCGGCTTATCCCCAGCCAAGTGGTGGAGAAGTGCTGTCGATAAGCCACGACATATCATGGTTAGATCCAGGAAGATGCTCGAGACTCTCCGGCGGGCTCATAGAGAAGCTCTATATCATAGACTCTGGAGGCTCGAGGAGGAAGTGAACAAAGGAAAATCTCAATCCCAGAAAGGTCTTCAAAAAATCAGAGCGCTGTTGAGATACAAGGAAGAAATACAAAGGAAAAATTTGCAAATTTTCCTCAAGGAGTGATGGGCTGGCAAAGCCGACAAACCCACCAAAGACATGTGCCGTATCCTTAAAAGGAAACATAACAGAGAAATTATCCCCTTTCTGCTTGACTCAAATGGCAATGTATGCAATACGGAAGAAGATAATTTTAGCGATCATTGAAGGGCACTTTAGGAGACTCCTAGGAACCTGGAACCCCCTCTGCCACCATAGAAGGGATTGTATGGCAGCCATATCTAGGGTTTCCCCCAGAGGATCCCACTCAACCTTCGTTCTCTGCTAGATGCCCCTATCTCAAAAGCAGAAATCATTGAGTTCATTGATGCCCTCCCTTCTGGTAAAAGCCCGACACCCGATAGGCTCACTAATGAGTTCTGTAAATCCTTCAAGTTGGTGGTTGCCACCCCTCTTCGTGTGGTCTGGCAAGAGGCGCTCAAGTTTGGCACGCTTCCATCTTGTCTCAACAATGGAATTATCAAGTTAATACACAAAAAGGGGAAAAGAATAGAATAGAGAACTGACATCCTATTACAATGCTCCAAACAAAGTACAAGATCATTGCCAAAGTCATTGCCAATAGAATCTCTAGCCATTTGAGAGCGTGGTTAAGCGAGGACCAAAAAGGTTTCATCAAAGGCAGGTCAATTTTGGAAACCATTATAAATATTTGGGGGGTCTTGACTTTGCAAATGAGTCTAAACAAGATGTGGTCCTCCTCAACATCGACTTTGATAAAGCCTACGATAGGCTAGAATGGGACTATATTCTGTAGTCGCTTCAAGATCTTGGATGTAGTCATAAATTCACCAAGATAATCGCGACCCTTCTCGGAAACTCATTGACCCAAATTAACATTAATGGCAAACTTTCGAAGGTGATCAAACTTAGAAGATCTATCAGACAAGGGTGCCCTTTGGCTCCCCTTCTCTTTGCCATTGCCACGGAAGGGCTTAGCAGACTGGTAGAGCATCAGGTGGCAGTTGATAATATCAAAGGCCTCAAATTGCCTCATGACCACGGCCAGATTACCATGAGACTTTTTGCCAATGATATGAACGCATTTGTTCACAATGATAATACCAGCTTAGAGGCGTTCTGGAGGTCTCTAGATACTTCTTGTGAAGCCTTTGGATCCACAATCAACCACTCTAAGACCGCCTTTAGAGCTATTGTTGGGTCACAGCCCGACCTTCTCATTGATCATGGCTGTCAAATCATTCTGGAGGGCCAAATTTTTCGCCTTCTTGGGATTCCCTTGGGGTTTGGTGTCTCTATGGAACAGCTGTGGAACTCGATGTTGGCCAAACTCCAAAACAAGCTTAAGAAAAGAGGTATGCAAATCAATCTAGCTGGCCGGGCTATGGTTATCAACATGTTCCTCTTTTCATCTACCGTTTATTTCCTTTCTTGTTGGAGACCGAAAGAGTAAGATCTGTCCAAAATGGATAGTATTTGTAGAAACTTCTTTTTGACGGGCGACCACAATAGGAGGGGGTGCCTAAAATCAAGTGGTCCATCTGCACCAGCCATAGAGATAGTGGGGGCCTTGGTATCCTCAAAATTGGGTGCATGGCTAACAAACAAACGGCCAAATGGATGATTAAGGCTTGGTGCAATGGGGAGGACTCGTGGGCCAAGTTGATCTTCCGAAATAAGAATGAGTTGGCTCTCAAGGGTTTCGCAAATTGGAAGAATCTTGACATCTTGACCTTGCTATTTTCCCCGATCCCTGTCTTCCCGAAAGGCTCAAATCTTGTGTGCTCCCTATGGAAGAGTTGGAATAAAGTCAAAAGGTACACAAGAATTAGTGAAGACTGGAGGTGGGCTGTCGCTATCAAACAAAATGACTCTCTGGTTTCCGATCCATGGCATCCGGAGTGTGGAATCTTGGAACATTCAAAATGCCAAGAAGTTTTGGAACAAAGGCTTCAAAAGTTGGAAACATCTCTAGATAGAAGACACCAACCAATGGATCAACTTTGAGGATATTGACCATAGCGTCAACATTTTGTATGAAGAATGGAACACCTTGCAAAGCAGATGTCTCGCCTGGCGCCACCACAGAGTTCGCCTTCTCATGGGACACGACATGTCAAGCTCCCTTGGTCTCAAATGGCACAATGGGAATAGCCTATAAAAAATCCCGAACATCAAAGAAACGATTGACTATCAGGTTAACCTCAACAAGAAGTGGTGCCTGTCATGGACGTGGCTTCGGTGGGACATGAACTTCATGGCGATCTGGCACCCCCTCATAGAAATCAAAAAGTCTGTCCTCTTATGGAAAATTCTTCATCATGGAATCTGGACCAACCTTAAGGCAAATAAATTTGGTGGGATTCTTCCTTGGTGCAAATGCTGCTACTGGACTATCAAAGATGTTCCACACATCTTCTTTACCTGCCCCAACTCCATCAAACTCTAGCAGACGGTTGAAAAGAAAATTAGACTTCAGAAACATCTTAATTGGAAGCAAGCCTTGTTGGAAGAAGCGATCGGTTGCTCCGTGACTCTCTCGAATGCCATCAGAGGGGAAGTCCTATGGAGAATCTGGCGGGAAAGATGTGCTTTCAACTTCGGCAACTCCCCCAAAGAGTGGTCGATTGAGAAATCCTTGTTCCACCTTGGAAAAAGGATCATTAACTGTAAGAAATCCCCCCCCCTCCCCTTCAGGCATCATCAAGTACTCCTTTTGATCAATAACAAGCTTAAACCCAAGTGGGCCCCACATGAAGGTGATGAGAGGGTGATTAACCTTCTTTGTAATGCCATCTAAGCTCTATAAAAGCTTCCCCTGCTTTGTGGGATTTGGGGGGCCCGTGGGCACCAGTCCCCTTCTCTTGTATTTTTCTTTATTTAATTCAAGTCCGGGAGAGTAGGCTATTGCCAGACTTCCTTTATATTAAAAAAAAGAACATGATTTCTATCTTGACTATTGACTATGTGATCTTATAAATCACTCAAATTCTTTGAGAATATTTACTATCCGTTGTAATGAATGCAAAAGCATGGAATCATAATCTATGTTGGACATGATTGCAAGGACTCTGCGGACACATGCAACAACAAGGATCGGGTCATCGACGATCGTGAGAAAGAAATTTGGGACAAAACCAAACTTCACTTGGATCTCGTCGAATTCAAAAACTCGAAAGGCTTTTCGTGGTCAAACCTTCAAGTGGGTGAGGACTTGAGGAAAGCTAGACTAGATAGAAGCTACATTTCTCAGAACATTATTCATTAGTGGGGTGGTGCGTCCCTCTTGCAACGCACTGACCTTGCCATCTCTAATCACTTCCCGATCAATATCACTTTCCAACCTCTCACCAAAACCCGTAAGGATGGGTTTCACGCGTGCTCCACTTCCTTCTCTCTCTCCTCTATCCATCATGAATTGCTGAAGTGTGGAAGGAGGTGTTCACCTCCTGCTCATCCTTAGCCAAGAACTGGAGATGTGCGATCGAAAAGTCGTGATAAGAACCAGGAAGATGCTCCAGTCTATTCGGCGGGCATGTAGAGAAGCTCTATATCATAGACTTTGGAGACTCGCAGAGGAAGTGAACAAAGGAAAAGCCCAATTCATGAAGGGTCTTCAAAAAATCAGAGCGCTACCGAGATAGGAGGAAGAAATACAAATGAAAAGCTTTTAAATATTCTTTATGGAATGGTGGGCTGACAAAGCCGACAAACCCACCAAAGAGATATGCAGCATCCTTAAAAGGAAACAAAACAGAGAATCGATCCAACTATTGCTAGACTCAAATGGAGATGTATGCAACATAGAAGAAGAAAATTTTGGAATCATTGAAGAGCACTTTATGAGACTCTTGGGGATCTTGACCCCCTCTCCCACCATAGACAAGACTGCATGGCAGCCATCTCTAGGGTATCCTCTCATAGGATCCCTCACAACCTTCACTCCCTACTTGATGCTCCTATCTCGGAAGAAGAAATCATTGCAGTCATTGATGCCCTCCGTAGAAGGAAAAGCCCGAGGCTGGACAAGCTCACTAATGAATTCTTTAAGTCCTTCAAGTTGGTGATTGCCACCCCTCTTCGTTTGTTCTCACAAGAGTCGCTCGCGTTTGGTGCACTTCCGACTTGTCTCAACAATGGCATCATCAAGTTAATCCACAAAAAAGGGGCAAAGAATAGAATTGAAAACCGGCATCCGATTACAATGCTTCAAACGGGATATAAGATCGTTGCCAAAGTCATAGCCAACAGAATGTCCTGCCATCTGAGAGTGTGGTTAAGCGAGTACCAAAAAGGCTTTGTAAAAGGCAGATCAATATTGGAAGCCATTATAGATATTTGGGAAGGTCTTGACTTCGCGGGGGAGTCAACACAAGATGTAGTTTTCCTCGACATCGACTTTGACAAAGCTTATGATAGGCTGGAATGGGATTATATTCTGCAATCACTTAAAGCTCTCAAATGCAGTCACAAATTCACCAAGATGATCTTCATCCTTCTAGGAAATGCATCATCGCAAATTAATCTTCATGGTCAATTTTTGAAGGTGATCAAACTGAAAAGATCAATTAGACAAGGGTGCCCATTGGCTCCCTTCTCTTTGCCATTTCCATGGAAGGGCTTAGCCGGCTGGTGAAACAACAAGTGGAAGCAGGTAATATCAAAGGCCTCCGATTGCCCTATGACCATGTCTAGATCACCTTGAGACGTTTTGTTGTTGATATGAACGCGTTTGTCCACAACAATAGCACCAGTCTGGAGATATTTTGGAGGTGCCTAGACACTTTCTGTGAAGCCTCTAGATCCAAAATCAACTACTAAAAGACCGCTTTTAGAGCTATCATCGGGATTTAGCCCGACCTTCTCTTTGACCATGGTTGTCAAAACATTCCTCCAGGTCAAATTTTCTGTCAATCAATCTAGTTGGTAGTGCAGTGGTTATCAACAAGTTCCTCATTTTGTTGACCATTTACTTTCTCTCTTGTTGGAGACCAAAAGAACAAGAGTTATCCAAGCTGGCAAGTATTTGCAAGTATTTGCAAAATCTTCCTATGGATGGGGGACCACAACAGGAGGGGCTGCCTAAAGATCAAGTGACCCCTCTGCTCTAGCCAAAGGGATAGAGTGGGCCTTGGCATTCTGGATATTGGGTGCATGGCTAACAAACTTGCAACAAAATGGATGATTAAGGCATGGTGCAATGGGAAGGCCTCATGGGCCAAGTTGATCTTCAGAAACAAGAATACAGTCACTCTCTTGGGATTTTGGAACATTTAAAATGCCAAGAGGCTATGGAACAAAGGCTTCAAAAAATGGAAACATCTCTGGAAACAAGACACCAACCAGTGGATCAAATTCATGGATATTGACCCTAGCCCCAACATTACCTATGAAGAATGGAATACCTCACAAAGCAGATGCCTTTCATGCGACCGATCTAAAGTCCATCTTCTCATTGGGAATGACCCGCCATGCTTGCTTGGTTTCAGATGGCACAATGGTAATTACCCCTGAAAAGTCCCGAACATCAAAGAAATCATTGATTATCAGGTCAATCTCAACAAGAAGTGGTGCTTGTCGTGGATGCGGTTCTGATGGGATATGAAGTTAATGGCTATCTGGCACCCTCTCATAGAAAACAAAAAGTCTGTCTTGTTATGGAAAATTCTTCATTGAGGAGTCTCGACCAACCTAAAGGCTAGCAAAATTTGTGGGGTCCCTCCCTAGTGCAAGCGTTGCCACTGGTCCATTGAAGATGTTGATCACATCTTCTTTACTTATCCCAACTCCAACATGCTCTTGAAGATTGTCAGAAAGAAAATTAGACTTGAGAAACATATCAATTGGAAACAAGCTCTGCTGGGAGAAACGATCGGCTCCTCCCCGACTCTCTGGAATGCCATCAGAGGGGAGGTCCTATGGAAGATCTAGTAGGAATGATATGCTTATAACTTTGGTGATTGCCCTAAAGAGTGGTCGATTGAGAAATTGTTGTTCCTCCTCGCCAAAAGAACTGTTAACTTTAAGAAATCCTCCCCCCCTTCAGACATCATCAAGTGCTCCTTTTGATCAACAATAAGCTTAAACCCAAGTGGGCCCCACATGATGGTGATGAGAGGGTGATTAACCTTCTTTGTAATGCCATCTAAATTTTGTAAAATCTACTTCTGCTCTGTGGGATTTGAGGGGTCCCGTGGGCAATAGTCCCCTTCCCTTGTACTTTTCTTTTAATTAATACAAGTCCCGGAGAGTGGGCTAAGGCCGAACTTCTTTTTATTAAAAAAAAAGATACTTTAGCGTTTTGGAATGCTATTAGCATTGAAGCTTTTTGGAAAATTTGGAAAATAAGTCTTTGGAAAGTTTGGAAAGAAAGGTGTCACTCTCTTTGGAAAATTTGAAGAACGGCTTAAGGGGTGATGGATTGAAAATTCGCTTATTTGCTTAGATAGAAGAATCCGTAACTGTAAGGAGACCTCGCACTTTAGACATCATAAGAAAAAAACTTCCCGTTAGACATTATAACTGTTTAGAATTTGAAGTTTGTTTTAAAAAGAACAGCAGATGAAAGAAAATGTAACTTCAGTGGATTCCACACTTCCATCATGAAATAACACAGAAAATGAGCATGCATATACTCTTACATATATACGTTCATTCTCATATATATAAAATATATACATCTCCGAGAGGACGTTCCACTGCATGAGTTTCACCTCTTTTGTCATTTGAAAATTCCACAAGAAAATGGTTTCATACATTTCATGAAATTGGTGTGTGGAGAGGATTTTTACTCACACCTTTGCGGTTTTTTAAGGTTTTCACTTTCTGTCCGTACAAAGATCTGGCGATATCTCATGAGTAATTTCAAAGGCAAGTATTATTGTATATCTCTGAGTTAGCAGCTTCTTTGCATAACATTAGGTACTTCGTTTCCTAAGGTCACAAAACATAGTGAAAGAAATTAACCTCCACAAATAAATCAACCAAGAAGACTAACTAGCAAGACCCACACTACCTAGAAAGATGCATGCATTCAACCAATCAAGCCCTCTTGCATATATCTCAAGGTCCAAGAGGGTTACTAAACCACAAGGGGACATGTTTATCTTCCATCACATGGATGTCTAAGGTAATCAAATGGTTTTCAAACTTATAACATCGCAAGAAATCATATGCTTTTTAAAAGAAGACCCTCCAAGCTCTCATGTACAAGTCAAGTGTTTAGAAGAAGATTCTAATCAAAACTAAAGTAGTTAACCTTAGAGAAATCAACCAAAAGGTTCAATTAACCTTCAAATAGGGTTAAATCAACAAAACATCCCAAGAGTTTTACACCTAGAAACCTAAGGGCTCACCCTTTAGATAAAAATACCCCTTTAAAAGCATTTTCATCCATGAAAATGAGTGGAGATATATACCTTGGGGTATTTTTGCATGCCCCATGACTAGTCACATTGATCATGGTCTTCGTCTCTCTACTTTGCCTCTTTATTTAGAAGGATAGTCTATGCGTGGTCTGAATGTGCTTGTCATTCGGAACCTCATCAAGTTTTGCATGTAAAAAATTGAATCAAGAGCAAAGTATGAAACGAATGACAAGCGTGGAGCAAAAAACCTCTACCTGGATCGTTTTTTAGATAGGTGCAAACTAACCCTCCATAACATAACCATCTAAATGAGGTGGATGTTAAGTGTCTTTGGAAAAATTGCTATCTTGGTCCATTTTTATGGACTTGTGCATGAACTTGAAGAAATAGGTGGAAAATATTTTCTAGCTTAAGGCTTTCTCGTTAGATTCATCTTTTTAATCAAATCCTACCTTGATCCAAGAAGAAAATGAATCTTATTCATAATTAATACCCAAATCACTTTTCCTTGATATTGTTGTATGTACATTATACCTTTGGGCTAGTGAAATAAGTAAATTTATTTCTTACGATTTATTGCCACTAAAGTAATAACAATTTGAATAGAGCGGAATCGGTTATTAGTCGGTTCTCAATACGAAAGATGGTACAAGTGTATTATGTATCTGATTTGTTAAGAGGATATAATACCTACTTTATTTTGGATAGAATTTGAAAGCTTACTTAAAGTGGGTTCAATGATCTTTCAAAACTTTGCATATTTTGTGTCCACTTTAGGAGAATAAAAACCCTAGGGATCTAGCTTTTAAAGAATTTAATTGGTTTGAAATCTATTTTTTCTTCCAAAAAGATTAAGAACATTATAATTGGTTCCCATAGTTGAGACTCATAGTATAAAACATCCTACTATCTTAAAGGTCACAAGTATTCATAGGAATGGACAATTCCATCCAACTCTTTGATACTCGATCCTCATGGATTTCTAGATGCATCTCAAAATCTTAGAGATTTTTTTGATCCTTCAAGACTTCTCTCATTGTAGATCTATTTGAATATCTATTATATTGACATCGTAATTAGATCTTTGTTATTTTTATGTTGACTTGAATTATCTTAGATTCAAGAGATCATCTTTGTAGGCTTTCTTTCAGGTCTAGCTTAAAATCACCTTTATGATCATTGAATACAATTCATACTTTTTGGATGAACCCATAGAGATTTTAATCTTTGGAGTTTACTTTGAAAATCCTAGGAGCTCATCCTATCTAATTCCCAATACTTGGAGTTTATTAAGAGACGGAACCTTTACTATCTTGTTAGAAGAATACTTCTTTCTTTTGAGATGATAATATTGAAGAAGATGCCTATTTCCATTCTTTATCTTCTTGATGTATTCCGTTGGATAATAAGTCCCATTTTTGTCTTTCCATCATGAGAAAGTACTGAACTGGATTCAATTCCCCTCACCTCATACTAGTGCATTCTTCATCTAAACCACAAAACTACATCTCTATACTTTATATTTCACCTTCTCTTCCCTCTTTAATGTTCTTATAATCATATGCTATGAGATATGGTACCAAATTATGAGGGCAAGGACTAAGGTGCTTGGAAAGAATAGAAATAATCTTGCTTAATTTTCAAGAAACGTTTGTTAACCATTTTAGGTGATTTGACTTATCTCATCAAACTCAAAGTTTTACTTGATAATTGGTGTCTTGGTAACTTTCTCACCTCCTTAAAGAGTTTGCTTCCTCAAAAACTACTTGAGGGCATATGGAAAATTATTCTCTTTTTATTTCTGTCTATTAGAGTTTGAAATAGTTTGTTTTCAATATTTTGTTGTTACCCTTGGTTAAAAGAACTATATAGGGCTTGTTGGCTCATTTCCTCCCATCTTACTGGACATGTTTCCTTAAGTTCAATCTTTGATCGCCCATATATATAGCATCTCATACCACCGATTCCACTTTAATGGTAGTGTAAGTCTAGATTTCCCATACCATCTCTCCTACACTTGCCCTTCAGTGAACGTAAGCTTAGCTTTAACCTTGTGATCAATCCTTCTTCTAGTCTAATCAAGTGAGAGCCATTGCTTCTTAGACTTGTAAGTGTTATTCCATTGGAAAGCATGTCTATGTTAATGTTAAAATGAAACTTTGAGTTTCCAAGTCCTAATGGTAATAGCAACTTGAGTAGAATTTATCTTAAAAGGTTGTCTTTTAAATGATTGATTTGTTCAAATTTATGTCGAAACACTATTGTTATGTCATATGGTAATAGAGTTAGTTCTCTTTATCTTAAACTAGATATCATCTTTAGACATAAGTAGGAAAGTAATCCGTCAAGTAAATGGTATTTAGAAAGCATTAGAGTTTACCATTATAGAATAAATGGTATTTAGAGTTACCTAAATGGTGACATTCCACTTGCTTCGAAGAATTGTGAGAAGCTCAGAATAGCTCTTTAGCTCTCTAAAGTAGGGAGCTTAAAAGGAAAAGTTGATACTTTTAAAGGATGATACCTGTATTCATCGTTTCATCGATTCATTGAATAATCTTAGAAATAATATGGTATGATTTCTTCCATTTTCCGTCATAACATGATTCTTCTGCTACATAGTTTCTATTCCTTAGAGTTTTATAATGGTCACTCAAGGTTTTTTTTTTTAAATAAAAGGAACTTCGGCCTTAGCCTAATCTCTCGGACCTTAATTAAAATAAAGAAAAAAAAAGTTACAAGTGAATGGGAGTGCCCATGGGACCCCCCAAATCCCACAATGCAGGGGAGGAATATGGCAAGCTAGAGGGCATTACAAATGAGGCGGATAAATTTATCATCACCCTCATGTGGGACCCATTTGGGTTTCAACTTGTTGTTTTCGAGGAGATAAATACAGTGATGTCTAAACGGTGGAGATCTCTTATCTCGGGAGATTCTTTTACCTAGAAGAAACAAGGATTTCTCGATCGACCATTCCTTAGGAGTTTGGCCAAAATGGATAGCACATCGCTCCCTCCAAATCTTCTAGAGAGTCTCACCTCTGATGGCATTCCACAGCCTCGATGAGCAGCCGACCGCCTCACCCAACATCACCTGTTTGCAGTTGATTTGGTTCGTGAGTCTCAATACTCGGGTCACGTGACGCCAGATAACACGGGACTTGGGGCAATCGAAGAACAGGTGAGCTAAATCTTCAATGCACCGATGGCAACGCTTGCACCATGGCAGCACACCACATGTTTTGTTAGCCCTTGCATTGGACCAAATACCTTTATGCAACATCTGCCACATGAGAACGGACTTTTTGACCTCAATTAGGGGGTGCCAAATAGACATGAATTTTAGTTCCCACCAAAGTTTGGTCCAAGAAAGGCACCATCTCTTGTTAAGAGTATGGTAAACATATAAATCCTCTTTGAAGTTGGGGACTCTGGATAGCTTCTTACCATTGCTCCATTTGAGTGTTAGTATATGATCAATGTCTACCCCTCATGATTGTATGCACATTTTGTAAGGCCCCCTTTATGAGGAGAAGCCAAGCATGCATTACCCAATTGATGGGAATCCCAACTTGAATGTTGGATGAAGGTCATATTGGACCATGTAAGATATTATAAGGAAAGGGAGTTATCAGGGTCCCCAATTGTGGGGTCCGGGACAGCGGTGAGCAGCCCCGGCTGGGGGGTCCAAGGGGGCCCCAGCTGGCCCCCTGGTGGGGGTCCGGGGGCAGCGCCTCCGGCGCGACGGTAAAGGGAATATTCCATGGAATATTCCCTGTCGGAGTCAGAAATCATTTATATTTGTTAGGTCGGTTCAACCAGTCTAAGCCGTGTATGGCAATTACGCGGGCGGTGGCCGCACACGCTCTACCGCCCATGTATAGCCGTCCATGGCAGGCCACCCATGATCCTATATATACATGACTTCTGCACTACCTAAGACACCGAGTTGAGCCAGCATACCTCTACCTTGTATCTCCCTATCTAGAGTTGTCTAGATCACCATTTAAGCTCTACCTTGAGAGCGCACGGGTGGACAACGCCATCATCTTTGTACTTGCTGCTAGTAGAAAATTGTTGAGATTCTCCTATATCTGTTATCTTCTCTGTTATTTCTCCTGTGTTATATTGCGTAACTATTGTTTTACATTGAGGCCCTCCAGGCAAGGAAGATCCTGACCGCAGAGAAGGCGGGTAGTTGAGCCGTCCCATGCTAAACACCTGTTTTGAAGACGAGTCCATTCCTCAAAGGTAACTCTAAGTCTCGGATCCAGTTCTTTGAACCTAATCCACTAGCTGGTCTCTTGTTTCCAGAGTTGTTTCCACTATTTGAACCCCTTGTTCCATAACCGCTTTGTAGTTTGGAGGTTCCAATACTCCACCCCCTAATGCCGCTGATCGGGAACCAAATAGAGTCATTTTCTCTTATCCCAGCCGCCCACTTCCACTCATCACTGATTCTGATGAACTGTTTGGCCTTGTTCCAATTCTTCCATAAGGAACACACGAGGCTAGAGCCTTTAGGGGACACCGGGTGGGGGGAGAACAAAAATGTGAGAGTCCCTATGTCCTTCCAACCAGGATGGCCAACTAAGGTAAGGTCTTCCGTGTTTTTGAAGATCAACTTAGCCCAAGAGGAATACCTATTGCTCCAAGCCTTGATAAGCCACTTCGCCACCATCTTGTGAGCCAACCCAACAATATCCAAAATTCACAAGCCTCCTGAGTCTTTAGGGCTAATGCAAGTTTCCCATTTGATTTTGGGAATCCCCCTCCTGTTGGGGTCCCCAGTCCGAAGGAAGTTTCTGCAGATTCTTTCCACTTTGGCCAAGTCTTTCTCCTTAGGTCTCCAAC
The DNA here is from genome assembly GCA_020310875.1 of Ceratopteris richardii. Classification (NCBI taxonomy): domain Eukaryota; kingdom Viridiplantae; phylum Streptophyta; class Polypodiopsida; order Polypodiales; family Pteridaceae; genus Ceratopteris; species Ceratopteris richardii. The sequence goes on along the minus strand of CM035425.1, from coordinate 129,378,176 downwards.
ATGAGATAAAGTAAATAATCGTAGACAGCATAAATGTGTTAACAACCATAGCACGCCTTGCCAAGTTGACTTGCATACCTTTCCAATTATTCAGCTTGCTATCCAGCTTGGATAGCACCCAGTTCGAGCGTTGGTCCATTGAGATGTCGAATCCCATCGGAATGCCAAGGAGATGGAAGACTTGACTGCTAGGGATAACTTGACATCCCTCATCCACCAACAATTGGGGAGTACGTCTGCTGCTTGCTCTAAAAGCAGTTTTATTTGTAAGTCCTTCATACCTCTTTCCTTTAGAACCTGGTATAAACATATATGTGCGCACTTCTGAAAACATACCTCTCTGAAATATCAAATTTCTCTTCAATAGAACTCTGGAACCTTCTCGTGATTACGAACACCTAACAAGAACTTTCTCCAGACATTCTCCTTCTTCCTTCTTCTTTCAAAGCTGGAACATAAAGAGAAATTGACAAAGGAAATATAGGAGCATTTGATATAGGAATACCTGTAAGTATGAATCTGCATTCTTCCACATATGGCTGAAAATAAGTCTTCATGTTTCATCACCCCCTGGATGATTTAACAATAGTATCCAACATTCTTCAAATATATCAGACTTTATGAAATCTGGAACGTCTTCCTTCATAAATTTGTTTTTTCATAACATTAATACATGTGCTGAAACAAAACTTATGAACCCTTTTTATTAGCATTGTGCACATGCCAATAGCTTCTTTGTCATTCCTCAGCTTCTCAAAATCTAGAATAAGGTTAGCTGATCCAATAAAACCTTTGTTGAAAGTACTTTAGGATTCATATTCTTCTGCAACATAACAACTATCATCCTTTATTTTTCTGCAACACTAATCTGATAGAACCTAAATCTTTGACTTACTTCTTCCAATGTTAAAGAACTTCCACAAACAAAAGATAGATATCTGACTCATAAATACTCAAGATCTTCATGATCATTCAAGATCATCCAAGATCATACAAGATCAATGATCTTTCCAAAAAAAAAAACCTGTGTAGAATCTGCTCTCATCAAACCTACATGATTGAATGTTTGATTTGCTACGTGAATGTCTCTAAGTGTCCATGCTTTTTACATAAAGTGTAAAAATTTTCTTTAACCAAATCCTACTCAAGAATCTGCAACTCCTACTTGAAACATAAGTCATTAGGAAAAAAGGTGAGCCCTGGATGGGCCTTTTAGCTCAAGGAGTGATTAGTGATGGACCAATCAGAAGAGGGTGGTGGCCACAGTCTATACCCTATAAAATACTAAGCTGAAGGGGGAAGAGGGGACAAGATTCCTCTATGTTCAGGGTTGTCTTCTAGAGAGAGAAGAAATCTCGTAATCAGGCTGGGCCCAAAAATTCAAAATTTTTTAAAAGTTGTAAAACTCATCATAATACCATTAAATGACCTCCATATCACTTTTCAGGGTCAAAAGTGCTATTTTTGACTTCTAATTCAAAATCCGTGCATGTTTGTGGACTAAAAAAGTGACTTTTTTCAAAATGACTCAAAAAACTCTATTTTCCCTCTTCAAACTCCCATTTTCATACCCAAAACCCAAAAAGTCATATTTTTCACCTCTATTCCCTCCATACCATACAACAGAAGCATTGTTTCTCCTCCTACCATTCTCCCAACTTCTGCAGCAATGACAACAACTCTTACTCCCATGGAAAGCTCTAGAGCTCGTAGGAGACCAAAGGACAAAGTTCACACAATGACGTGCCACAACATCAAAACAATGGAAGGAAGTTGGCTACCACAAGTGTTTTGCAAAGGTGCATGGGTGTACATGCAGCCATCTGGACTTGGTCCTCATCGTGTTCGAGATCGTGGAAATTTGGATCTTCATTGGAAAGGTAAGCTCTTAGGCTTCAAGCAGCAAACACATGGTGGGATGGTTGCTATTGTACAACATGTCTTCACAGTTTCAACCATGAAGTTAGAAAACTCCAATAGAATTAGATATCCAATCCATTGTGAGTATTTCTATTTTCTCAATGCTTCATGGTGTTAAATGTCTTAATTACTCATCTCATATGTTTTTCATTGCTACAGTCATATTTCCTTCTAGTTTAGTGGAAGAGCAACCACTTCATAGTCTCACAGGAACTTTCAAAGCATTACATGCAAACATTGGGGCATTAGTGTTTCGAGATGTACCTCCTGCTAAACTTATTCGTGAAAGGATCTTCTTTTACACTCACAAGTACATTGTTCCTTCCACAGATGGTGAATATGGAAGGTTGGAGATTATCAAAGTTGACACTCTTCTTAGTTTAGAGTGGCCAAAACCTGATTTTTGGTCCATATCATCTTTCAAGCGTAAGATGGTGATGGACATACATAACTCTTTGAAATTCACACGAGTATCTAGATCAATAGGTCTTCATTGGACTCTACCAATCCATTGCTTTGTTTTCATATTTCAAGGCATTCCTTTTGTAGAAACTCCTACAATGTTCCTATGTAAAGATATTACATACAAAGCAGTAGAAGGATTGTTAGGGGAAAACTGGGGTTATGTAGAAGGATTGTCAAAAGGGGATAGATATCGTTGTAGAATTGGTGGCACAGGTATAGGGTTTCGCTATTTAAAACATCGCACCTCATTGTACATCAGATTTTATTATGATCGTTGGATGTGTAAACTAGGAGAGTGGATACCTTTGCAAAGCTCGGAGGGATCTTTAGCTTCATTTGAAATTAATGTGAAGTTACCAAACAATGATATGGAGGTGGTTTTAGTTAATCAACATTGGAACTTGGCCAACTTGAGAGAGCACTTACTTATCATGGGATATGACGATCTTCATGATTTCAAATTTCGAATACGAGGGAACAAGGTAAGAGGTGTATTCCATATACACACACACACACACACACACACACATATATATATATATATATATATATATATATATATATATATATATATATATATATATATATATATATATATATATATATATATATATATATATATATATATATATGTATATATATATATATATATATATATATATGTGTATATATATATATATATATCTTATTCTATCACTATTGTTCATGATTTGAAAATGTTTTACTCTTTTATGAATTGTCCACAGATTGGAAAGAGATTGGAAGACAAAATCAAGGTTCTTGCAGATTGGAGCATGGATGGAACTGACATTTCATTGTCATAACTCTTTTTTGTAAAGATACTCTGAAACCTGTAAACAAACCTATTTTTGCAATGAAAAATTTTTCACATTTGCTTCAAGGATATTTTGGCCACATTCTACTTGTATCTGTACATTCTCAAGGTTTTTCTTGAAAGAGCATTCTTATTGTTTATTTCGTTTGATGTGATCTCAAATGTCAAAGTTTTCCTTTTCAAGACTCTTATATTTTAATTTAAGGAAAAGTCACTTCTATGAAAAAGTGGGACGCATCACTTAAAAATTCTAGAAAAGTTATAAATAGGAGTCCTCTCTCCTCATTTCTCACTTTTGCAACCACATTGAGTGTTAGAACAGTCTGCATTTGCAAGCTATGGCTTCCACCTCTGTACCTACTAAGAGTGCACGCCACAAGTTTCTAGAATTTTTGGAGGATTCAGATTATAAAGGTCAACATGACCTATATGATCTTCTCTCCAAGGTTCCTGACCTCCATGGAACCGTGCAAATGAATGCCGATGCTTTGGAGGAGCTACTTCAATATATGCAAGTTCATATATTGTGTTTCTCCATTGAAATACCACCATATGATGGAACTTGGGTTCCATGTGACCTTCTCACCTACATTCACAAAGGTGATGAGGCTTTTGCAAAACGATTGAAACGGTTCCAGGCAATTGCAGAGGAAGCAGGGCACCTTCTTGATGAAACTGTGCCACTTATAAGGAAATTGAATAGGAAACGCAAGATGGGTGCAAAATATCTTTCATTCATTACTGCCACAATTTTCTTTGTGAATGAGGAACCAGAACCAATTCCTCATGAGATCCCTCATCTTCTTACAGGTGGTTTTGTCGAGGATAAAAAGGAACCACCTCAAGAACCCTTGAATCTCCTATTAGAGAGAGAAGCTATTGAGAAAACTTATCCTCATGGTGTGGATGATAATTTGAAAGAAGTGCCTAAGCCATCCACCTCTTTGGAGCCAGAAGCAATTATTCCAGAGGTGGAGATTGAAACTTTTTCAGTGGTTCTTGTCGAGGGACAAGAATATTTGTTTTTACATGATGTAGAGAAGGCATTTGGGCTACGGCTTGATGAATGCCTAAGTTTGTTTTGTACTTTGTCAGAGTGTCCTTTGGATAGTACCTCTGAGTTGTTGGAGAAAAAGTGTTTGCCATTTGGTGACTCAGTGGCCGACACAATAAAATTGGTTTGCAATGACATACTCACAAGTGAACATGAACATATCACAGAAGAACAATTTAATAATGCACAAGAAAGGATATTGGAATAAAAAATTCCCACCTCACCAGTAATCGAGCAGAGTGGGATGTCCCACTCCAGCATTAATTTACAACTTCAAGAGAGAGGAGAAGAAAAAGATAGAGTTCAGGATGTAAGTATCTTCAATTCATGTCATTCATTCTTACAAACACATGCTGCTACTAATCATAAAACTTTGTGCAGGAGGTGATTGAAGTCGACAAGTTTGTAGCAAGGAGCGGAGGTGATTGAGTGGCTCGTGGAGGTGGCTCATCCCTTGCAAACTACATTGGGAAACTTCCCAAAGACCATTTTGTAATTATCCATAAAGAGTTCAGTCCTCAAGGCCACTTCATGACATGGTGTCTAAAGGCCTTAAGTAAATTGCTTTGTTTATCGACTAGTTAAGAAATCCCTTGTAACTACAACCTTAGGTTCCAACTTCCGTGGAAAGGTCTTAGGCCAAATAGGTATATCTCTAGGTCTAGGTGTTAGAAATGTTGATCAAATAGCAAACTCAATTTTGACTTACACCCTACCCATGGCTTTGGAGCGTCGAAAGAGAGTCATTGAGAAACTCAAAGTCAATTGATGTAAACAATTGAATTAATATCAAATTTTCACTTTGCTTTATTTACAATTGTCTCAAGTATTTCTTTTTCAGTATATTATCTAAAATTCTTTTGGACCTGCATGTGATGTATTGATGTCATGTAGGGCATTGGGAGGACCTTTAGTTTTATTCTTTTGGACTCTTGATCATTGGGTATGGCCCCCCATTAAGGTCTTCTAGGGCATTGGGAGGCCAAATAAGGTCCTGCCACAGAAACGCGGGAGAAGGCCCTGCAAAACGTTTGCAGGGCCTTCTCCCGCGTTTCTGTGGCAGGGCCTTATTTGGCTTGCCAATGCCCTAGAAGACCTTAAATGGGATAAAGAAGGTCCAAAAGAATGAAACTCAAGATCCTGACATGCCCAAGGTTACCTTACATGAGACTGAACCTTCACTAGATGGATATTTTCAAGAATGCAAATGTTCTAAGTTTCAAAATGCTCTGCTCATATGTTTCAAAGGTATAGGGAGGTCAAAATTTGTTCATATTAACTACCCCTGAACTAGCTTTACTAGTCATGATCCCTCTTTCATATTTCAAAGGTTTTGTAGGGCATTAGGAGGCCAAATAAGGCCCTGCCACAGAAACGCGGGAGAAGGCCCTGCAAACGTTTTGCAGGGCCTTCTCCCGCGTTTCTGTGGCAGGGCCTTATTTGGCCTCCCAATGCCCTACAAGACCTACATGACCTTAAATAAAAAAGAAATTTCAGTACAGGGATATTATCACTAGATCAAAATGACAAGATAAGAAAACAGTCAGTCATATATGAGAGATTATCACAAGAAAACACATGGAAATGTAAAATGACTGCTCATGTTTCATTCTAAATAATGAGATTATAAATGGAATAGAGGAAAAGTGCTAATGTTTCATTGAAAATGGCAATATTTACAAAAAATCTCTTGTCCATAGAGATCACTTACAAAACTTAGCTACGATCACCCTTAATTCTCCTAGCTAACTGTATGTCCTTCGGTTGTATAGTGACTCGCTTAGCATGGATGGTGCACAGGTTGGAATCCTCTAGCATTGATATCAAAAATGCTTCAGCTGCCTCTTGTAAAGCTTCTAAAGCTAGAGCTTGGATCCTTAACCCTGCACAATACCTTTGTAACTCTTCTTTGACCACCCTTGCAAAGGGTCTTCTAGGTATGAGAAGCTCAGCTGTCTTTTGATAGTGCCTTATCTCTGCAAATGCCTTCGTATATCTTCTTCTTCGTTGTGGTGCTCTAGCTTGTGGTGGTGGTGGTCTTCGTTGGACATTTTCTTGTGGTCTTGGTTGGGGTGGTCTACGACGAGGTTGAAAGAATTTCTTCTTTCGTTGCACGCGTTTTGAGCTTTCTCCTTGTTCAGGATGTTGTTGCTGGCTTTGCTCTCTCTCTTGATCATTGGGTATGGCCCCCTGATTTGATGGTAGTGTCTTTCTCGCTACAGTAACCCTATGATTTGTAGGTATTTCTTCGTTACCCCATGGTGGCAATGTTTGACTCTCATCACTTGATTGTGAACGTTGTTGAGACACATCCTCATGCGATTCATCAAAATCATCATCAGAAACTACCTGTCTATGAGCATGCTCCTTCACCCTTGTCTTTGTTGGTCTCTTTGGTGATGGAGGCTCATCATATGATGATGGTGGTGATTGGGGTTGATTTGCGGCCTTTTCCCTGGATTGCCCATGTTCCACTTGTTCATGCAACTGTTCACTCCCAGAGGTATGGCCACCACCTGTTTCGCGATGGGATGCAGAGCGCGAGACACTACGTCGCCTTCTGTGGTGATTCATCCATGGTGGCTTCTGAGTGCCTTGCACATAGGTAGGAAAGTTAATGGGATCCTTCCTTGTAGTTTGCTTTGTTCGTGCCATCCTCTATAGTGCTAGAATGTTGAAATGAGACAATGAGTCTCCTTTTATAATGTTTCACTTAAAAAGGTTCTGTTCACATCTGAATGGACAAAAAATAGTTTAAAAATTAAAAATTACCTGAAAAAATTGCAAACAAGAGATTAGTGTGTAGCAAACCTTATGAATTATTCAGAAAATTCCATGAATGTATTAAATGACTTCACTTCCATGATGAACCCTGTCGTGTTCTTGTAGCCCGCCATTGAGCATGACGTAAAGGTCCCAATGATGACTTCCATTTTTCACTAGCTAAGTTGTGTTGATTAAATCTTGCAAGTTTTGCAACTTTCGACTCCTTGGCTCGTTCCATTGCATATGTCCTTGAAAATGCAGTATGATAAAACCAATTAAACATCTCTTCCATATAGTTTGATTGCATTGCACCACCACCATGTCGTGTGTTCTTGAAGTAAACACCTCTAGCCTTGTAATGTGACTTCTCCATTCCTTGTGTACTAAAAATCTCCAATGAACCATATCGATGCATAAAAAATGCTCCATGTGCAAATAAAATATGCTGAAATGATATAAGTACATATAACACAATCTTATCAACAAGAAAATTGAAAAAATAAGAAAACTTACAATGTAATGTGTAATATTGCTCTCTCCCCAAGATAGGATGAAACACTTTGCAAACTCCATTAATGTATCTTGAAACAACTAACGGTCATTTTTGTTGGAGCTATTAAGACTCATTAAACCTACCAACTTATCTAAGCATGACCAAACCTTCTTTCACCTATTACTAAGGTCAATTTGAGAATCATTATCAGTGGTGATCATGCACAAGTCTTTCCATAGCTCCCTGCATTCATTTTTCTTAGGACTTACACCTGTTCTGAAAAATTTTCTTGCCTTCTTCACTGTCATTGACACTTGTTGCAAACTATTTTGCGATTCACCAGGTTTTTTGACAACTAGAGTTACATTACCACCATGACAACCAATCGAATTAAGCAACTCTTCCAATTTTTTGATTGCTTGTAGAGATTTATCAATTGGCTTCATGGAAAATGCATATTCTATGTGGAGCTTCAATAATCTATCAAATATTCTCATGAAAGCATGCAATGTGCAAAAGTGAACATTAACTAATGGAAATGGAATAATGGGATTCCAATCTTTATCTAATGTGTCACGGTTAGGTATTTCTAACATTGGACACCTTAACAAAGGTCTATCCCATTCCGTGGAAGTAGGTGCATCTATGTATTCATCTAAGCTAGATAGTACTTTTTGTTGTCCCTTTGTTACTTTGTAGCCTCGAGTACAAAATGGACATGGATAACGAGCAGATGCACCTTGCTTGCAACCTAACATGCATTTGATAGTTTTTAAATCCCCACCCAAGTGCCAATCTATCTCAAAATCACCAAAGTTTTCTATGTGGAGCTTTGCACCATGAATTTGAGAAAGTATTACTTTAGTGATCCATGGGGTCCTACTAAAAATCCATGAAAGAACATCATTGGATTCTTTAGGTACTTCAATAGCACCTAACCACCATATTTCTTTCTCGGATTGAACACTATATGTAGACTTAGAGCTAGAGTTACAACTTTCATCAGATATGGCATTTCTCATAGCTTCATTCATGAGTGTCAAACTCAATCTCTCCATTCGTCGTCCCTTTATAATCTGGCATTCATCTAACTTCAATATAAACTGTAATTTGGTATTACAATCTGCATAAATTAGCAAAATCTTTATAACATCAAAATACAATGTATATCAAGGTAACAATAGTGCACATACCTGGTATAGTAGATTTGTAAAATTGAACCATTGCCTGTTGAAGCCTCTCCAAATCCACGAATATGTTGTTGTACTTTGTGTAAGGAAATCCATTTCCAACTGCGCTTTTCAACTCTTTTTTGGATGTAGATAAATGATAAATAGACATAGGCATAATATCCTCTATATATAAGTAGTTTCCAAGAATACTAGTTATATCTTCATTGGACATTGACTTCTTTAGCGATACCTTGTAAGGAGATGGAAACATATTCTGTAAAATACCTTCTCTTTCTAATGAATGCTTCAAAAGGTTGTACAATGCACTGTATCCTTTAGTACTAATTCCTGCTTCATCACATACCATCTGCACGTCTCTAGGAGTGATAATATCTTGTAACTTTTTTGTGAAATCTTTAATCACTTTCTTCTTGATAAGGTTTCCTATCCGTGACTCCAAAATACTAACCACCTGCTTGTTGGTCAAACAAGAATTTAATAACTTGAATTGATCCTCTGTTGTTGATGATGCATTAACATCTTCAACGAATGACCTACATAACAAGAAAAAAAAAATATATATATATATATACATATAAAAGTCTTCCAAAAAGAGAAATAAATACAAGCCAAACCTTATTGCAAAAACTCGTCGTTTGCATGCTCCACCACCAATTGAAAGAGAGTCAAAGGATGTTAATGATCGTCTCCTATGTCGCATCCCAAGTGGAGTCTCTCTCAAGTGTTGGACAGTGTTTTTTAATTTCTCAATTGTTCTCTCCTTTTCTTCCATATGCTTTTCAAGCTCTGCAAGCTTTTCTTGTAGAGATATGATTGTGCTTTCAAAAGTGACCAACCTTGTATGATTTAGTTGATATTGTTGAATCCAATACTTAGTAATGGCAGTTGAATGTGTAGATAATCGTTGACAATAATCTAAGAGCCCAGCTTTACCGGCACCGATGAACTGAAGTAAAGTTGAGAGGTTATGGAATGTTGGATGGTAAGAAGACATTGGATCAGGAGGGTATAATGAACCATGAGTCCAAAGATCAATATTCTTTTCTCCAGCTTCACGACGCTCATTTTGAGAGTTCACATCATTGTTGCATTGTGTATTTGGAGCAAACTCTCTGGGCACACGAACATGGATACTTGTTGATGCTAGGGCATGAGGACGTCCTAATGTGAGGTTTGTAATAGGTGTCAACACCATCTTTTCCAACAATTAAACAATACTGAGAAAGAGACCAGAAATTTGTTTGGAAGAGATGGTAGAGCATGATTTTCTCAAGAAAAGTTTGTTTTCTTGGATGAGGATGGGTCACAGTGTGTTTTTCCACTGAGAATAGCCAAAAATGTTGAAATTTTGAAAAAGTCATTTTTTGGGTGAAGAGTAGTTACGGATTTGATGATGTGGCACTCTACTTTTGGAGGGATTTTAAAAATATTTCTTTTTCAAAAGGAAAATGAAAAACTAAACTCAAAAAAGGTCACTTCTGACATATATATTAAAAAATGAGCCCTTTCAAGTAAATAAACACTGAAATTGAGACTTTTAAAAAAAAATCATTTTTTTATTCCCATACATGCTCGAGTTTGATGATGTGGAAAGTAGATTCCCTTTCTCTCTCTCTAAAAGAAGAGAGAGAGGAGCCTAGTAAGCCTTAAAAAAAGCCTACTCCAGCTTACTAAAAAGTGCCCTATTAAATGCACTTTGTCCCCTTAGACAACAGCAGAATGAGGCTTAATCCCTGAAAATTAGGGATCCTTACAAGGCCAATGCAGGGTTCACCCTTTTTCCTAATGTGGACAAACTTCTCACCTTGAGAACTCCAAAAGCTGCAAGTTGATACTTCAAATCTTCATATTCTACCTCAGTGAAATGTGATAGTACCTGCTTGACTTTCTTTTGGCTAACTCCACTTCTCAATCGAGTGATAGGTTCTGATGGAACACCTTTTTTGAATACAAGCATGTATACAAAAGTCAAGACAAACATAGAAAGTAGATTCTTCATTGTCTTGTACATCAACAAATCTGAATTTTTTGAAGTTTTTTGAAAATACTGAATATGAGGTAACTTTTCCAAACATAAAACCTCTCTTCAAGTCTTCAACATCTTCTACAAATACTCTTTTACCTCAAGAGTTTGATAAAGAAGAAATATACTTCTCTGCAACTTGTCATTTAGCATGGTTGATTTTTGAGCCTGACGCCACACAAAAGGTGTCGAGGCACCACCAAAACACCTCAATGTTGTTTATATCGTTATGCACAAAGGCATTCATGTCATCAACAAAAAGTCTCGCAATCATTTGGCCATGATTTAGAGGTAAGGAGAGACCCTTGAGATTTCCAGCATCCATGTGATGCTTTAATAGGCAACTGAGTCCATTCGAGGCGATAGCGAATAGAAATGGAGCCAGAGGGCAGCCTTGCCTAATTGATCTTTTTAAACGAATGGGCTCAGAGATCTTACCGTTGATATTTATTCTAGTTGAAGCATTTCCAAGAAGAGTGGAAACCATCTTCGTGAACTTTTGGCTACATCCAAGGTCTTTCAATGATTGAAGAATAAAGTCCCATTCCAATCTGTCATACGCTTTGTCGAAGTTGATCTTAATGAATACCATATCTTGAGCAGACTCCTCAGCAAAAGCAAGGCCTTCCCCAAAATCGACAATTGCTTCTAGTATAGAGCTACCTTTGATAAAACCTTTTTGGTCCTCACACAACCATGACTTTGAATGACAAGAGATTCTGTTGGCGATAACTTTTGCAATTATCTTGTATCTTGTTTGGAGCATGGTAATTGGACACCAGTTATCAATTTTGTTCTTATCTCCCCTTTTGTGCATTAACTTCATGATGCCATTATTAAGAGACTTAGGGAGGGCACCGAATGAGAGAGCCTCTTGCCACAGAAGACATAGTCGGGTGGCCACCTCATGTTTGAAGGACTTGAAAAACTCATTGGTGAGGCCATCCGGACCCGAACTTTTCCCATTGGAAGGGGCATCAATAACCTTGATAATTTCATTCTCGGAGATGTTATCATCCAGCAGAGCAATCAAGTTCTGTGGGATTCTAGTTTCAGCAACCTTTGAGATGGTTGCCATGGAGTCGCGTCTGTGGGGGGAAGGAGGTGTCGAGACCGGAGAGGATTGGTAAAGTGCTCAACGATGATAGATCTATTCCCACTTCCGTGCAGCATTCGGTTCCATTGTTATCGACCAATAGGGGGATGGATTCCCTAGCTTGTTTCATTTTGAGGATTTTACACATCTCTTTCGATGGTTTGTCCGCCTTCCCCCCCCCACCAGTCTTTGAAGAAAATTTGAAGATTTTTCCTTTGAACCTCCTCCTCTAATCTTAGTCTTCCCTTGATTTTCAAAAGACCTTGTTGGCACTGTAACTTACCTTTGTTCACCTCTTCTTCAAGCCGTGAGAGCCTCCGATACACTGTTTCTCTTCTTTTTTTTCCGATATCTCTTTTAGCCTTTTGAGTCATGATTAGAATTTTTCGAGTCCTTTCCATCGCGCTTCTCCAACACTTGGCCGGTTCATTACAGTAAGAAAAGGCTTCCGCCCACACCTCAAAAATTTCTTGGTGGACAGAGGGGACGGAAAACGATGTCTGATAAGCATGAAACCAAGGGGCTTTCTAAAACATGGGAATCCATTTGAAAGACAAAGTAATCGGGTAGTGGTCGGAGATAGTCAAGTCCATGTGTTGGGAAATCGAAGGAATACCCCACTTAAGGATGGTGTTCTGATCGATGTAGCATCTATCAAGTCTTGCTTTCCTCAAAGAGTTCCCCGATTAGAGATTTGACCAGGAGAACCCCTTCATGTCTTTGACCTCGACCAGGTCGAGATGGAGCTTGATTTTATCCCATATCTCTTTCTCTTGACTGTCAATAATTTTTCCTTTGTTATTCCATCGGTCCTCAGGAAACTCAACCATGTTGAAGTCCCCACAACTCAGAACATTATGTGAAAGGGATTCGAGGGAAGCCCAAGTATCCATTCTATCTCCTTCTCCATTAGGGGCATAAATTGAGACCACAGTGAACTGGAAAGGAAACCCGATAGAGGCAGCAATCCAACGATGATTCCGACCTTCAAAAGTCGAGGTCACATTGCCAGACAAGGAGTGAGTAATACCGATAGAAGCACCCCCCATCCCCCTAGGGTGAGAAGTGGAGAACCAAAGGTGGTTCAGAGAAATGCATTTTAGCCGTTTCTGGAGATCCTCTCCGTCGATTTTAATCTCTTGTAAGAAAATAAATTCAGGGCTGAAGCACTTGTCTTTGAACCACTGGCCAAGAATCGCAGCTCTTGACGGGTCAGACAGACCCCTAGCGTTTAGTGATGTGAATTTCATTAATGATGGTTGCCCTCTTTGAGGGGAGGGACCCGATCTTTTTTCTTCTTGTGGTCTTCTTTTTTCCTCCCAACTTCTTGACTTAGGATCCTACTCTTGAGGGGGCTCTTCCAAGGCATGCCGAAAGATTGTTTTCCTTTAAGCTTTGGCTTTTGTTGCAGTAATCTTCGAAAACATACTGGAAGGGTAGGACCAAGAGAGGAGCTTTCGCTCTCTGGGTTGTCTTCATTGCTATTAGTGAAGCCTTCCTCTTTACTCATGGTGTAACCTTCTTGGTTGTCTTCTTTTCTGGTAGAGCACCCAAGGGTATTATCAGTGGGGTCTTCTTCAAAGTGGTTGTCCCCTGGGAAGTTTACCTCATTAATCTCTTTTTCTAGGTTACAGTATATGTTATTCAAGGGGGCAATTGTCATAGTGTTCCTTGCTGTTGATCTTCGAGGGCTAACTTTCCTCCTGCGTCTTACTTCAGTGAATCCTTCTGAATCCGTCTCAGCAACGCGAGTTCCCTCTTCTTCCTCCATCGGAGGGGGATGACCCAGAGTGTCATCTTGGGGGAAAGGATCCAGGGTCCCATCTGGTTTAAGCTTGTTTTTATTGGTACTTTTCTTCAGGGGGCAGTCTATGATTCTATGACCTTGATGCCCGCATCGGAAGCACGCGTTTGGCAAATTCTTGTAAGTAACCTCTTGTGTCGTAGTCTTACCATCTCCACAGTTTATGGAGACTTTCGAGGGAAGGACCTGGTTCAGGTCTGTTTCAATGCAGATCTGTGGATGCCATCTTGCATTGAAAGAATGTTGAGCACCATCGTAGATTAACCCCCCAACATCCTCTCTTGAGGCCATCGGGCGACCGATCGGCGAGACGATTTCACAAAGAAATCCATACAGAAAGAAAGGTAGATTGGGAAGCTCCACCCAAAGCGGGTAAGGAAGAGGCTTTGATCTATTCGAAACAAAGTCTGGGGTCCACTTAAAAAGGCAGAGGCTGGACCGGCCCACTTGCCAGGAGCCGGCTTGCAGGGCTTGGAAAGCCATCTCTTCGTTCTCAAATACTAGAAGCAGTTGATTCGTCGGCAGGAATTGACATTTGCACACAATTAAGCCGCATGAGAACCACTCCTTGCAAAGTCGAGTTCTCACACTTTCAAGAGGGGGCCTAGGGCCAAACATTTGACCAATCAGGCAAGTTTTCATCAGTTCTTCTTGCTTTGCTGCCACAGACTCCTTGCATAAAGAAACCACTGTGGGTGCGACGTCCGCTGGGACTGAATCCATCTCAAGGGGGCACATGAACTGAGGGGGAGCCACATTGTTCATGACAAACAAGGGAATAAGGGTCGGCATCTTAATGACCAGAATCCCCCCCCCCCCCCCCCCCCCCAAAACCATTTTGAGGCGCGAATGCAAACGAAAAAAGATTTTGAAAGACACCGACACGACGGGCACCAAGAGAAAGATTTTAGATATTTAAATGATGAGAAAAACTCGAATTGCTTAAGAGTTAAATCTTTAGTTTTTAAGAAGGACAAGCGGTAGTTTAATTCCCCTTTTTTGGCAATCCACGCATGAAAAGCAGAGGAGAAGGCGAAGAGATGGAATTAAATAATGCGAGGTTCTTCAGTTTTCACTTTCTCCACGAAGAAAGGACTAAGGACTTCGACTCACGCTGGAGTGTCAAATCAAAGCATTTCTTTCTTTTTTTTCTCTTTTTCAACCCTAAAACAAAAGGGGGAAGCGAGTCCCGAGGAGACCTGAGCAGGGACAGCTGAACTGAGAACGAACGATATGGTTGGCTGATGAGCGTGAAGAAGAACAAGCAGGCGACGGACAGGAGATCTGGTTCGAGATCTAGTTGAGCGTCGATCGCGACGGACAGTAGACCCCGGTTGGTCGTCGGTCGTGACGGTTGAATGTCGGTCGCGATGGACAGGAGACCGTCGGTCGCGATGGACAGCAGTAGCGGGTTGCGATGGACAGCATGTCGTGTGATCATCCGGTGGAGAAGCTTAGTCCTACGGAGAGCATCTGCCGACAAACCAGATGCCGCCACAAGTCCTTCCCATGCTTTCTGCGGAGCGCATTTTTGGTCTTCTATCGGCTAAACAATGGCGCAGAACTAGATGGGGGCGATGGCTTCGCGTCCCTCTCGAAATAGATATGGTGTTCCGTCTTCATGTGTGACATTGTGAGGGTGATGAAGGCTTGAGTTCATTTCCTGTTCGTCCAGTGCTCATCAGTAGTTGTTTTCCCTCGACAGCAGTAGCATGTCGCGATGGACAGCGGGTCGCGATGGACAGTAGTTTGGTCACTCAACGTTACCACCATTGCATTGTAGTTTTATAATGGGCACTCAGAGTTGGAAAATTTTGGGCCATCGCGACTCTGGCGACGTCCCATCACTACAGTCAGAGGTCTCATCGCGACGGGCCACTAGGTCTCTGCCTCGCGACCGTCCTTTTGCGATGTGTCACTCTTGAAGCTTGGTCTGCATGCCCTCGCCTTTGTGGTCGCCATTGCGACGGTCTGTGAGCTTCACGACACGTGCTTGCGTTCAGCTGCTCGCCTTCTTGGGAGTGCCGCCGTCATCGTGTCATCACGATTGCATGGCGGGGTCGGTCGGGATGACACTCTCTCGCTCCGTGGAGCTCGCTGTGGGCTTTTGTTCATTTGCATCATTCTCCAGGAGCTTCGTAGAGTAGCTTTGATCATCACGAAGTACCATTGAAGGGTAGTCTTAGCAGCGGCAACCTCGGATGCAACTTCGAAGCCTGAAAATAGAGTTCGTTCATGGATGGATCATCAACAGTGTTGTATTTTGACGGGCAGCCCTGCCTTTCATTTTTGCAGGTTAATACAATTTTTTATCTGTATATTACAATTTTAGTTCATTTTTTGACTGTTAATAAAAATCGGTAGCTTTATTTTACGTTCAAAAACACCTAAAATGGGCAATACGGCCGTCAAAAATCAACACTGGATGGATGTGTCTTAATCAGATAATTTGATGATATCTTTTGCCGCCTCATGCTGCTTGGATGCAGACAATTGTGCACCCCAAAACAGTAAAGTGCTGGTGAACGCCATATGGAAACTGAATTTGATATCATCACCCGCATCATATATACCCTAGAAAGATGAAGTCCATAGGGAAACTCAATTTGATATGATCACCCGTATCATACATTCCCCCCGAAAGATAAAGTCCAACATCACTACCATGTGAATGTTGAACGTTGAACTCACGTTGGTTTGCAAAGCTTATATGTTAAAGGTTAAATTGGTCTTAAAAAAAGAAGAAAGAGAATGAAAGGGAATGTGAAAATAGCAAATCAAAGTAATTGAGAGAAGAATTTTTTCGACTATAAGTTGGTTCGTGGACATCAAAGTCAGATCTAAAATTCAATTTTTGATCTTTCTCTTGTCTCGAAAAAGAAGAAGTTGTTGGGGTCTTTTGTTTTTTTTGCTTGGTGGTCTGCTTGGAATTATCTCTTTGGCATGCAATTCGGGGTCCTTGTCATTACTTTGGCAGCTCTCTCCCTTGTGAGAAGCATCCTGGCCCCAACCCAAGGGGAGTTTGGTAACTTGGCCCTCATTTTGGAGGGGGGATCTTGTGTCACCCATGGAGCCTCCGAGGGTGTTGAGCCTCCCTTGATCTCTCTTAGTAGAACTTCAATTCTGTCAACGCAAAAAGAGCTCAAGAAAGTTTGTCTCGTTGGACAACTGTTTGGCCCTAGGCCTCCGCTCGAAACCATGCGCCAATGTCTTCATAAAGAGTGGTTCCCCTGTGGGTTGATTGTTTGTAAGTGTCAGTTCTTAACAGCTAGTCATATGTTGCTAGTCTTTGAGAATGAAGATATGGCGTTTTGAGCCTCAGTGTCGGAACCTAGCAACTGGGGCGGGCAACCCTGTGCCTATTCAGATGGTCCCCCGATTTTATTCCCGACAAATTGAAATATCTTTGCTGCCCTCTCTGGGTCGAGCTCACTAACCTGCCTTACTTCTTGTACAACTTCATGTGGGGCATTGTTTCTCGTATCAGCAAGCTGTTGAATTCACGGGAGGATGTTGGTGGTCTCATTTATGAAGGAGCGAGACAATCGTTCAACGCTCGATGGCACCCTCAAATCTGTGTTGAGGTTGACCTCCCCATGCCACTTCCATCACAGGTAAAGTGGACCTGGGCGAAGGGGAAGTCTGGGAACAAGACATTACTTACAAAAACCTACCTAACGCGTACTTTCATTGTGGCCAAAAAGGCCACATGATCAAAGATTTCCCACTAAGACGAAAAATCAATAAAAAACAAGAAGCATCCAGAAATCCTCAAGACAACAATGGGACACTGAATCGCCTGGTCAATGAAGAGGTTGTTATGGGCTCCCATAACCCAGAAGCCAAGGTCGGTTTATGGAAATCAGAAGAAGAAGAAAAGAAGCCCTAGGGTGACATCTGAGCGAAACCGTATGCCAGATATCCCCCATAACAACTTGTATTGCAATTTGGAAAAGGAGATTAATGAGCTCGATTACCCAAGAAGGAAGCATTTTGAGGTGGACACTAGTGACAAAGCCCTAGAGATCCCTGACAACAAAGAAACCTAGTAGGAGGGTTACACTACAAGCAAAGAAGATGACTTTACCCATAGTAATGAAGATAACATGGATAGTGAAAGTTCCATCATTGGATCGACTATTCTGGAAACAGTTTCATGTTCATTCCAAGAAGAGGCCTCCTGCAAGAGAAAAAACCTATGGAGCTACCCTAGAAAACCCTCACAAGAACAAGTTGCCAAGTCGGGACCCCCTCCTAGTGAAAAAGAAAGAAGAATCCAAGAAGAGAATGGATAAGGCCCCCTCCTACAAAGATGGTAACCTATGACAATGATCATCATCTCATTGAATGCAAGAGGGATAACCGACCCCTCAAGTGCAACCATCATTGGTCAATGGCTTCGTGACATTAGCCTAAACCCATAATTTCTCTGTATTCAAGAGACTAAAATTGATGAAGCAGACCTCCATAAATAGCTTAGACAGGTCTCCCCGATCCATGTTTGGATTTCCACATTGCACCCCCAAGGGTCCAATGGGATGACAATCGGTACAAATCAGTTCCGGCTCGAAAAGCTTGAGAACTCCATAGAAGACCAGAGGCACCGATGGATTGCCGCTTCCTTTGGTGCCCCCTTTTGGCTTAATTTAGTTTCTATGTATGCCCGTAGCACAAAGTTGGAGAGACTGAACACTTGGGCCTCCTTGAACTCGCTCCCCCACAACGTGTTAATTTGTGGTGACTTCAATATGATGGAGGACCCTGCGCATAGATGGAACACTAAGGGTTGGGTCATCGATAGGTGAGAGAAAGTAACCTGGGACAAAACCAAACTACACTTGGATTTGGTAGAAGTCAAAGATTTGAAAGCCTTTTCATGGTCAAATCTCCAAGGGGGCGAGGACCTAAGGAAAGCTAGATTGGATAGAAGCTACATTGGGCAGAACATTATTCACTAGTGGGGCCGCTCTTCCCTCTCACAATGTACTCACCTTGCCATCTCTGATCACTAACCGATCTTCATCGCTTTCCAACCTCTCCCCAAAATTTGTAAGGCTCCTTGTTTTCATGCTAGCATGACTTTCTTCTCTCTCCCCTCCGTCCATCAAGAAATTGCTTAAGTGAAGAAGGAGGTGTTTGCCTCCTGCTTGTCCCCGGCGAAGTGCTAGAGATGTGCGATCGAAAAGTCACGATAGATCATGATAAGAACCAAGAAGATGATGGAGACTGTTTGGTGGGCACGTTGAGAACCTCTATATCATAAACTCTGACAACTTGAGTAGGTGGTGAACAAAGGAAATGCTCAATTCGAGAAAGGTCTATAAAAAATAGAGGGCTGTTGAGATACAAAAAAGAAATACAAAGAAGAAATTTGCAAATATTCTTTAAGGAGTGGTGGGCTAGTAAAGCCGGCAAACCCACCAAAGAGATGTGACACATCCTTAAAAGGAAACAAAACAGAGAATCGATCGCCTTATTGCGAGACTCAAATGGTGATGTTTGCAACAGGGAACAAGAAAATTTTGAAATCATTGAAGAGTACTTTATGAGACTCGTCGAGATCTCGACCGCCCTCTCCCACCATAGATAGGACTACATGGAAGACATATCTAGGGTATCCATAGGATCCCACACAACCTTTGTTCCTTGCTTGATGCCCCCATCTCGGAAGAAGAAATCATTGAAGTCATTGAAGCCTTCTCTAGTGGTAAAAGCCCAGGCCGGACATGCTCACTAATGAGTTCTTTAAGTCCTTCAAGTTGGTGGTTGCCACCCCTCTTCCTCTAGTCTACCAAGAGGCGCTCGAGTTTGGTGCCCTTTCGACTTGTCTCAACAATGGCATCATCAAATTAATACACAAAAAAAGGGGAAATGAACAAAACTGAGAACATGCATCTGATTACAATGCTCCAAACAGGATATAAGATCATTGCCAAAGTCATAGCCAATAGAAGATCAAGCCATCTGAGAGCGTGGTGAAGCGAGGACCAAAAAGGTTTTGTCAAAGGTAGGTCAATATTGGAAGCCATTATAGATATTTGGGAAGGTCTCAAATTCGCGAATGAGTCAAGAAAAGATGTGGTTTTCCTCAAGATCGACTTTGACAAAGCCTACAATAGGTTGGAATGGGACTACATTCTATGGTCACTTAAAGATCTCGGATGAAGTCAAAATTTCACCAAGATGATCTGGACCCTTCTGAGAAACGCGTCGACTCAAATTAATGTTAATGGCCAACTGTCGAAGGTGATCAAACTAAGAAGATCGATTAGACAAGGGTGCCCATTGGCTCCCCTTCTCTTTTCCATTGCCACGGAAGCGTTTAGCCGGTTGGTGGATGAACAGGTGGAAGCAAGTAATATCAAAGGCCTTTGATTGCCTCCTACCCATGGCTAGATCACCATGAGACTTTTCGTCGATGATATGAATGCATTTGTCTACAAGGATACTACCAGCCGTGAGAAGTTTTGAAGGTGCAGAGATACTTTCTATGAAGCCTCTGGATCCAAAATCAACCACTTTAAGACTAGTTTCTGAGCTATTGTTGGGATCCAGCATGACCTTCTCTTTGATCATGGCTGTGAATTCATTCCTAAGGGCCAAATTTTCTAGCTTCTTGGGATTCCCTTGGGGTTTGGTATCTAGATGGAGCAGTGATGGAACTTGGTCCTAGCCAGACTCGAAAGCAAGATAAACTATTGGAGAGGTATGCATATCAATCTTGCTGGTCGCAAAATGGTTATCAACACGTTCCTCATTTTGTCTTCCATTTACTTCCTCTCTTGTTGGAGACCGAAAGAGCAAGAGTTGTCCAAACCGGAAAACTTGCAGAAACTCCCTTTGGAGGGATGGCTACAACAGGAGGGGAGTGCCCAAAATCAAGGGGTGCATCTGCTCCAGCCAAAGAGATAGTGGGGGCCTTGGCATTCTGGACATTGGGTGCATGGCTAAAAAACTTGCGGCAAAATGGATGATTAAGGCATGGTGCAATGGGGAGGCCTCGTGGGCCAAGTTGATCTATAGAAACAAGAATGTGTTGACTTTCATGTGATTCTCGAATTGGAAGAATTGGAATAAAGTCAAAAGCTTCACAAGAATTAGTAAAGATTGGAAGTGGGTGGTCGATATCAGACAAAACGACTCTATTTGGTTCCTAATCCATGGCATCAGGATCATGGAATCTTGGAACATCCGAAATGCCAAGAGGCTATGGAACAAAGGCTTCAAAAAATGGAAACATCTCTGGAAAAAAGACATCAACGAGTGGATGAAGTTTGAGGAGATTGTCCCTAGAATCAACGTTACCTATAAAGAATGGAATACTTTGCAAAGCAGACACCTTGCCTGGGACAGCTCTATAGTTCGCCTTCTCATGGGGCATGACAGGCCGAGCCCACTTGGTCTCATATGGCACAATGGTAATTGCCTAAAAGAAATCCTGAACATCAAGGAACCATTGATGATCAAGTTAACCTTAAGAAGAAGTGGTGCGTGTCATGGACACGACTCCAGTGGGACATGAAGTTCATGGCTATCTCGAACCCTCTCATAGAAATAAAAAAGTTTGTCCTCTTATGACAAATTCTTCATTGTGGAATCTGGACCAAGCTTAGAGCGAGCGAAATATGTGGGGTGCCTACTTGGTGCAAGTGTGGCTACCAGTCCATCAAAGATGTTCTTCATATCTTCTTCACTTGTCCCAAATCCAATGGGCTCTGGCAGATTGTCGAAAAGAAAATTAGACTTCAGAAACATATCAGTTGGGAACAAGCTTTGTAGGGAGAAGGGATTGGATGCTGCACGACTTTCTCGAACGCCATTAGAGGGGAGGTCCTATGGAAGATTTGGCGAGAAAGACGTGCTTATAGCTTTGGGAACTCCCCCAAAGAGTGGTCGATTGAGAAATCATTGTTTCTCCTCGGTAAAAGAATCGCTAACCACAAGAAATCCCCCCCCCCCCCCCCGCCCCTTTAGGCATCATCAAGTGCTCCTTTTGATCAACAACAAGCTTAAGCCCAAGTGGGTTCCACATGAGGGTGACGAGAGGGTGATTAAACTTCTTTGTAATGCCATCTAAACTGTGTATGACCTTCCCCTGTTCTATGGGACTTGGGGGGTCCCGTGGGCACTAGTCCCCTTCTCTTGTACTTTTCTTTTTATTTATTTAATACAAATCCAGGAGAGTAGGCAAAGGCCGAACTTACTTTTGTAAAAAAAAAACTTTAAAAATATGCATCTATTCTATGTATTCATATTAAAAGATAAGATCTCCATATCCCATGCAGATAAATAAGAATCATGCTTTTATGAATGCAAATGCATAAGGTTATCCTTGGTGCATAATAAATTTATGCACATAACTCATGCATGCAATGTAATGAATATTAAGGAGATCATAACTTTACTTTCATTTCAGCCTCTATCTTTCTTGATACTTGTAAAAATCCTGGCTTTTTCCTTGTCTCTGATGTTCTATGACCTAGCTTATTGAGTGAATGACTCAATTGTATATCTCCTTGAATACTTGAAATGACATTTAGCATAATTCTATAACATTCATTGATGCAATGTAAAAGAAAAATTTGCAAGGAAAAAAAGAGGTTAGCAATGTTGTAAATAAAGAAAACGCTTTATTGCATATCCTCTCAATTTAAAATATTATGAGAAATTAATTACAATAGAAAGCAAAAGAAGAGAAGATTTTCAATGATGAACTCTCATTCTTCACTTTGATGCTGATCTCCTTTTGTATTTGAAAATTGCTTGAGTTTCCTTCCATGAAGTTCATTCAGAGGACCTCTCTCTCTCTGTCTCTCTCTCTCTTTTCTCTCTCTTCTTCAATATAAGTGGATCTCTCTTTTCTCTCTCTTCTTCAATATAAGTGGAAACCTGTGTTCATGGGTTTCATCAAAGATCAAGAGAAGGTATCATTCGAAGACTTTCACACGTATGCAATTGACAAAAGGTAGGGAATACAGGTTTTGGCTGGTACGTGTGCTAAATTCTCGAAATGGGAAATGAGCACGTCAATTTGTCTGAGCAAGTCTATAATAGAAGGAGTGGAGAGGCAACAGAGAGAGATAGAAAGAGATTTGCACCGGTTGTGTCGAAGCTGAGTCTATGCAGGTCAGGGAAATCCTTTTTGGCTGTCTGCGATGGTCTGGGGGGGATTTCCCTTTCTTTCATCCTACAAGAGGAATAATTTTTTCGTGCACGTGCCTTTTGTACACCTTCCAGATCTGAAGATCTGCCTTGCAATCGACTAAAATAGACTTCCAAAATGAATTCATTTTTTATGAAAAGAAATAGACTTCCAAAACGAATTCTTGTCTCGGATGCTTGTGTTGTGAAAATTAACTAATAAGACTAATTAGTAAGACCCATACTATAGGGAGAGATGCACATATCCACCCAACCATATAGCTCGAGGTCCAAGGGGATTACTAAACCACAAGGGGACATGTGTACCTTCTATCACATGGGTCCCTAGGGTAATTACATGGTTTCCAAGATTAAGAAATCATATGAAATCACATGTCTTCTAAAAGACAGCCCTCCAAGCTCTCACCTACAATTCAATTGAAAAGGAGAAACTTCTAATTGAATCTAAGGTCATCAACCTTTTGGAAATCAACCCCAAAGTTCGGGGTCTGTCCAATCCAAGTTCACTAATCCTCAAATTTTCATAAAAAGAGTATGATGCTGCGAAAAACATTTTTAGTCTTTGGAAAAAGAAACATTTATTATTTTCTTCAGAGCCATCTTCATCAAAACAGCATTTTCACATCGTGCATACTTAATCCTCTCCTTTATTAGGTTTTGAAACACTTATTTTAATATTTTGTTTTGCAAAACATTTCATTGCTTAAGATAGAAACCTGATAATAAGAGATTTCATGTTGTAAATGAGTAAGAAAATATTTTCTGTGTCAATTACTCTGGACACTTCTCTTGCTATTCATCGCTGCTTCATCATCATCTCTTATGTCACGGGATCGTTACAGTGTTCTGTCTATAGTGACTTTACCGATATTTAAAAGCTAGAGAAAAATATATGTGTTAATACTAAAATATGCAAATCACTAAATAGACAAAACAGATGTCATATACTATGAACTTGAGTACAAATGAGAGAGCTCTATTGGATCAAAACATATTATGAGAGATACCGAAAATAGACAGAAAAGATCATGTACTACAAGATTAGAAAAAAAAAATAAAACAATGATTTAGGATAAGACTAAATCGTGTTGGACAATATACCTAAGTAGTGCTCGACTTGTATATGTTGAGAAATGAATCTGTTGTATAAATTTGGGTCAAAGTGGCAAAAGACATAGGTTTTGAGGGTACGAAGCTACTTGGATAACCCTTGGAGTTTATTGAGAAACCTTTGTGAAAGTGTCTTCAAGATTATGGTTTGAAATCTTGAACTATTTGGATTTATTTACTCCCAACTGAAGGGATTCGATCTTTAGTAATGATATTTCCTAAGGGTATGGTATTTAACCCTTAGGGAGCCCTCTTAAGTCTCGAGATTTTGTATGTATAAGTTTGGGAGAAATCCTTTTAGAATCTATATAAGAGCCATGTGATTCAATGTGATTCCCAAGGTTAGAAGGCCTTGGATTAGCATCCATGTGGAGGGGACACTTGGTCAGATCTCCTCACATTTCCCGCCTTGGCCTTGAGGTCTATATATGGGTAGATTTGGTTGGGTGGATATGTGCATCTCTCACCCCTTGTGGGTTAACGTTGGGCTCAAAGCCAAGTTAGATTTAGATTTGGAATTTTCTTCGAATAGACTATTCCCGCCATGGGTCATTCAAAGCTGCACGACTGTGTGCCCTTCTTGCCTTTCGGAGTCGCATGAGTATATCCTTCTTTTCTTGAAAAAGATAAACAAGAAGGCCCCCATTTCGGTGGGTCCACCACTTAGTTGTGGGCCACTCAATTAAGAAGGTAACCATTGGCCCATGGCCATGGCATAGTGGAGATATGTACCCGCCATAGACCTTCCCTAACCCAATAGAGAGAATCTCTCCATTGAACTAATAGGAAATATATCCACATAGTAGGTTTTGTGGGCCTTCGTGAGGAAAAAATGTGAGCATATGGGATATTTTTCCCAGCATCGGATCCATACACATCTTAACTGTGACCTTCCTTGTTTCACAACCACTTCGTAAGAGAGCCATTAATTAGATGTATATTTGCAGAAGAATGTGGAGCTCTCTCTCTAGTTGAGTACTTGAATTGATGTCCATAGCAGTCCCGCTCGTGAGGGATATGCTAACTTTGGAGATGTGTAACCCTTCGGTTTCTTAGAGATAAATAAACTTGCAATCCCATAATATATGTGGTTAAGAAGGAAATGCACGAAATGCACGACAACACATGTATTGGCATGAGGATGCTTGGAAAGAAAGCACATGTTAGTACACAAAATGGATCATATAAGCACGAAATGGATGAATTCTTAGCATAATAGAAGAATGAGGTTGCTTGGATTATGTATGTCAAACATGCATTTGCATGTAGGTATATGCATGAACTTTAGCATTCACTTTTTATTTTGTTACATAATGAAAATAATAAAGTGAACGACTAGCAATACATAGTTTAATTCCGCGCAAGAACTTTAGGAGAAAGGGACTTTAAGGTATTTGTAGAAGTTATGCCAACTAAATTTTTGCAAGTCATATATCGAGATATTCCTTCCTAAAGTGACACCCACGCTTAATGTAAAATTATACATTAAGTAATAAGTATCTCTTCCTCATCAATGAGATAAAGCTAAGGAGGAAACTCCCTTACAAAGTCAATGGCAAGAAAGAAGTGAAATGAAGAGTACCCAAACACATCTAAGTTCTTTATTAACTTAGAAAAACTCTCGAGGTCAAATCTTTCAATACAAACATTAGCCTCAAGCAATGTATACATGAATATATCTAAGCTTCTTGATGACCTAATTTTCGAAGCAAAGCTTTCTTTGACATGATCCAAATAGCAGGTATATATAAGTATTAGAGAAACAAGCATACTCATTGCTAAATCTACCTAAAATGGATACTTAGAGATGGTTACAAAAGAATTCTGTAAATGAGATGCCTTACATAAATGACACCCAAATACATCGTGTCCTGAATGACATAGATGTTGTCTCTAAAAATGTTTTTGGGGTAGACTCTTACACTACTTCGTAAAACCTACAATACTAAAACTCTAAGTATAAGACATAGTGAGAGATAGTTAATTGAAAAAGGTTTGAAAATAGTTCTATGTACAATATCCTAAATAGGATGAGACTCAGCTAGAATGGTTTCAAAAGTCTCATGATGTAGCGCTCTATTAAGTTGATGCCATCAAAGACAATGATGGAAACCAATTATGAGCAAAGTTTGCATTCACCAATAAGAATGGTGAAAAGTATTCAAGGCATCATGAAAATCTGAACTCTCCATCCTCTTGGAAGAACTTCATAGTTAATTTAGGGCTTCATGCAATCACAATATTTGTAACTCAAGAAGAAGAGTGAATGTTTCCTTGAGGAGAGTGAATGGTTCCTACTAGAAGGAAATTAAAGCTCTTTAGGTACAATGCTGAAATGGAAATACTTTATGTCATAGTACCTTCAAAACACTTATTCTTTGATAATCATAAAAGACTAAAGCCACCTCTAAAAACATGTATAGGCATGAACATTCGATTGTTGCAACCACGAGAGCTGATGAGCCTTCCCATGTCATTGAAGTCAAGAAGAAGTTCATGAGTAAGTTAGGATAGGTGGTCATTGAGCTACCTCTAGAAGATGTTTTAATAGATACCAAAACTAGAATCCCTTTATAGTAAATCTTCTACAAAATTTCAAGATCCACACAAGTATTAGAATGCTTGAATAGTCCAATGATCAGAGGAATCATAACATAAAATCTCTAGTTGTGAATGAAGCTATAACTTTCATAGTTTTTGATGATGAAACCGCTTCAAAAAGGGGGGAAGAAAGTACCAAATGGGTCGAATTGGGTACATTTTTATTCCATGAAATATAGAATCTTGGAGGTAAATGAAAAATAGAAGAAGATATTTTAGGATATAAGATGTTTGGAATAAGAGTTTCTCAAAAATCAACTTCATGGCATGCTAAAGCTAGCATTAAGAAAGATGGTTGAAACCACGAGATTCAGTACACCATAACAAAGGCCATACTTCTTTAAGAGAATTAAAAGTGTAAGATAGAAGTTTGATTTCAAATATGTAACCTACAACCATCATAATGATAGTTGAGTCCATGGAAGGTGAAACTTATATTCACCTATCGTCTAAGGGATTTCTGAGAGACATCGAAAAGTAGTTGAAAATGCTTTGACTTAAGCAATAGAAAGATTCTGGAAGAAAGCCCTCGGATAGCTATCGCAAAGCTTCAACCAACGAATGGAATCTAAAGACCGAAATAAACCCTTCAGTTAGTTGAGAAATAACTAACTAGATCTAAAATTTAATTCAAGATGCTTGTAACTACACTCAAAACATGAAAGAAATAAAGGATGGATGTTTATTCCATCAAGATGGATGTTTATTCCACGTGAATGAATGTTTACTTCATCAAAAGGTTTAGAGGTCTTAATTCGAGCTTGAGATAATAACGATCATAGAGAGATCCTGTGTTGGAAGCCCTAGAAACCTAAAGAAAGATGAAAACTTAGAGGTAACGTCTTGACTTCAAATTCTTAGATTTTGAGTAACTGGTACTCTAAAGTTAGATAAAGCTTCTAGACTTTAAGATAAATATCATCCACACATTAGTGTTGAATATAAAGTATGGTGGTATGAGACAATCCACTTTATATTCACATTAATGTACGAATGATGGTATGGGACATGAGACCTCTAGATGGAAAGTATCTTTTAGTCTTGGGCTTATGACCTGAACTAGGACTCAATCCCAATAGGAATGAAAACTTCATAGTACGAATTAACTTTAAAGCTTGAAGACCATAAAATTTAAAGCACTTTATAGGATCTTCATAAAGGTTTCTAGTAAAACTAGTATAGTCTCATTTAAGTTATGCAACCTTCAAGAAAGGGCTTTATAGTTCTTTATCAAAAAATCTATATAGATTTCTCAAGAGAAATCCTTTGAAGGATAACTTTAACTAAATCAATCTAGGATGAAGCATCTAGTTGAGATTAGAACTAAGTGGATCAATATCCTGAATTAAAGTTATGTATTTAAGTATAAAGGTGTGATTCAAGAAACCATGAAAGTATTGATTTATGTAATAAAGTGATATGTCGGAGATGATTGAACCACACCCTTGGGACAGAATATGGCACATATAATATGTTTGCAATGGAGCACGTGTTGAATAGTATGTGTAAACCTAGAAATGATATGAATTGTTTCATAGACTTGGGTTGCGCAAATCACATGATGAGCATAGGAGATTGTTTTGAGTCAAAAGAGCCTTTGAAGTCTAAAAAATATGTGGAAACTAGTGATGATACCTTATACTTGATTAACGATGTTGAAAATGTGCCGCTAGTACAAAAGAATGGTGTTCACAACATACTAAGTGATGTTTTACACGTGCCTAGGATTACAAAGAACTTAGTTTCAGCTGGTCAGCTTGCAGATCAAGACATGGAAGTAATTTTCAACAAACATGGCTGTTTCATACATGATTTCAAGTATGGAAAAAGAGGGAAATTGCTTGGTCATGGGAAGAAGATGGGTGGATTTTTCACCTTTGACATGGGCACACTTCCCTATCAAAATAGTTATGCCAAGAATAGTGCATTAGGGGAAAAAATGAACCCTGCATGGGCCTTTTAGATTAAGGAGTGTTTAGTGATGGACCAATGAGAAGAGGGTGGTGGACACAGTCTAGTTCCTTAATCACATAGGCTAGGCATAGGGTTCCCTTGTTTTTGTTTGGTCAAAGAGGAGAAAACCACCTTAAACTTGTGGTTTTAGCTATTTGAATGGTTTTGAAAGGCCTCCAAATTAACTAGAGCCCTTGGATTGGCTTAAAGATCTAGTGATTGAGGTTGAATGGCAAAAGTCAAGGCGGCATTGTATTTGGACCCTTAGATTTGCTTGAAATCGGATGGCTTAGATGAAAAGAGCCTTCAAAAAGGCGCCTTTCAACATCCACCCTTGGATTGGGGATGCAATCTGACGGCTACGCTTGAATCCTATGTTTTTTGAGCGCCTTTGCTTGTAGCCATCGGATCTAATCTTGATCTAAGGGCTCAGAAGGCTGCCCGCCATTACAAAGGTGCCTTTTGTTATGCTCCATTGGATGTAAAGCTGATCGGACGGCTCACAACATGTAGACAGTTTAGATCAGCCCCAATTGCGGATCTACGTCCAATTTGAGCTTGATCTAAGGGCCCAAAACACACACGAAATAGATCTCAGCCCCAAATGCGCTTGTTCGTCCGATTAGACTTGATCTAAAGGGTGAAAACTTTGCAGAGAGTGTCCATGAGAGTCCCCACGCCTAAGATTTGTCAGAAAAGTTCTCTCTCCTATCTTTTATATGTTAATCTTGGCCATTCATTTCAAAGATCCAAAGGACATGAATCATTCCATTTCACAATGCAATAAATTAGTGTAAGATATAATATTTTATTTGAGAATACCACTAGTGGTTTCATATGGCCCCTTAATCTCCTTGATTTAGCTTTTTAATCCTTAAAAATTAGGAATCCTTACAAGGCCCATGCAGGGTTCACTTTTTCCCCTAATGGAACACTCAGATATAGCAGAATAATGGCATAAAATAATTGGTCATAAAAATTTGAGGAAATTGAAGTCTATGGAGAAGCAAGCGTTATTACACTGTTGTAGCATTTTCACTTCTCTCTTTTCTTTTGAGATTGTCCTCGGGAATGTTTCTAATGGGATTCTATGCACCTTTAGAAAGATGAAGAGGTTCATAGATTTGTCAATGAGTATGGACTTTAACAAAATCAATATATAGAAATCTCTCTTAGTTGCGTTGCTGTTCCTTCAAAGGTTGTGATTGAAGATGCAATGGAAGTCTGCGATATATCCTCTTTTGGAAACCATGAGTTTCATTTTGTTATTGTTAAATGCATGCCACGTTCATTGTGTATGCATATGGAAAACTTAGCAAAGATTGGAGGAAAGTAGGCAACGTGGACTACAGCTAGGAGAGTGGATGGATACGAAGCGGGCCAAGACATTCGAGAAGGGAAGTCGACAGAAGAAGGAAGGCAAGAGGATGGTAGGATGAATTTGGGTAAAAACTGAAGCGCAGGGATCTGACATTCTTCTGTTCATGAAGGAGGATTCTGTTCTTGCTTTTTGCCCCTGACACTTGTAGGAAGACAGGGGGAATATCGACTCGCGACAATGCTTTTAGAAAGGACTGATTTGGCTGAGGAGCAGAGACGAGAACAGGCCGCTATGTAAGGTACGAAAGGAAAAGCATGAAAAGAGCTTTGCTCTTGGCGGATGTAGGATGACTATGAGAAGACCATGTTCATAGGATTTTTCATGACTCAAGATTTTCATTGCTTCCTCGGAGGAGAGAAAGAGTAATGAAGTGTTGCTAATCGAAGGAAGAAGAGGATTGTGCTGATATTAAATTGGAGGAGGACAAATGTAGGTTGACGCTCTCAGAGAGGCTTTGTGAGAACATACGTGTGCACTAGAACTTGGTGGAAACAACACTTGCTTTGGGAGCGACTCCTATGCACACAACTATTAAGCAGGTTCAGAAGGTGGTTGTGGTAGCACTTTTGCCTGCGATTGACAATACAAAGGGATTTGGGAGGAAAGTGTTGTTGTGTCGTATACTGGAGAAGAGGTGGAAATGAGCATGCATGGAGGGGTTGCAGACTCTCGCAAAGGCATGCTTTATCTTTGAGAGACTTGGACGAATACATAAAAACGCTTTGAAATTGCTACGTGCATAGAGAGAAGGTGAAGGGACGCATTTTTTTGTGGCTCACTTTTATGGATGCTATGATAAATAAAAGCTGAATGCATGAGATAGAAGTCTCTGCATGTTTCAACATGCAAAATCATTCACCCAGCAGAAAGAAGAGATGAAGAGTGCTATCATGACGATTTTGTATTCTCAGTGCACAACTTTATACTCATTGCATTTTATGCAAACCTATCCGGCTTGTTGCCAATGAAATGAAGAGCCTTGGTCAGAATTCGGAAGTTGAAGATGCCACACTATAGAGATCTTATGGCAACACGCCATGCTATCAAATGGAGAAAAAATTGATGACACAAAAGCTAGGTACCTTCATATTTTATGCACAATACAGTTTAGTTTAAACTGCTTTTGCATTGCAAAGTTCTGTTCTTTCTTTTTTGTTCATGAAATCCTGCCATTAGATGTATTAGTTTTTTTTATGATGAATCCATCTTTAGTTTTTTTTTATGGCAACACGCCATGCTATCAAATGGAGAAAAAATTGATGACACAAAAGCTAGGTACCTTCATATTTTATGCACAATACAGTTTAGTTTAAACTGCTTTTGCATTGCAAAGTTCTGTTCTTTCTTTTTTGTTCATGAAATCCTGGTTAGATGTATTAGTTTTTTTTATGATGAATCCATCTTTCACTAACGAAAACAAGTGCTGCCACAAGATTCGTTATGATCTATGGTGCTCCCTTAGTTTGTAGTCTTGCTAAGATTAAAAAAAGAAATGAAATAAACTGTTAATGTGAAGTCAACAGATTCTCCACGAACTACAAGATGAAATTTTGTTAATGTTTCCTATGGCGATACTATTTTACTTGTAAAATTTGATTCCTGCACTTGTATACCCTGTATCTGCCAAATATGTAGCAAGAGATCAGAGCTTCCAAAGAAAAATTGCTAATTGTTTTCATACACATGCTTTCTCCATCAATATCTCTATCTATCCAGAATGCCATGCGATTGATGTTTCTTCGACTTGCTTGATGTGCTTAGCTTTATTTGAGCTATAACTTGAGAAAAATGGATATGTTTCGCATACACGTTCGAAGCGATGTTTATATTCCTTGTTCTTAGCATGCTGCAAGCATTTTTCTTGACACTGAAAGAGATGTTAGTCAAGAAGAACCATAATAATAAATGATACGAACCCTAAACCTTTAAGATGTCATGCGATAGTAGATGTCTTTGCAGTAAATACATATTTAAGTATGCCAAAAGAACAAACACTAATGAGAGAAGGAGTAAAGGACCTAAGAGAAGCTAACCAAATACCAATTAATTAAAAAAAAATCAAATAAAAATTCAAGATACTCAAACAAGAAATCAATATGAAGCTTCTTCTGGTCCAAAAAATTCCTCACTTCTCGTAGGAAGTAATTATATAAATATTAAACCAAGATGAACAGTAATCCAGAAGCCAAAGATGTCTACAATGTCTCAAGAAGAATATGAAGAAATTGTCACTAGAAATGATATCAACAGAAATTATGTCAAGATCAAAGAGATGTCAATAAGTAGTTTTCTAAAAAGTGACATGCATGCCAAACATGACGAGTGCGATGTGCCTCATCAGGATAAATCAATTAC
Organism: Ceratopteris richardii; assembly: GCA_020310875.1. Lineage (NCBI taxonomy): Eukaryota > Viridiplantae > Streptophyta > Polypodiopsida > Polypodiales > Pteridaceae > Ceratopteris > Ceratopteris richardii. The sequence goes on along the minus strand of CM035425.1, from coordinate 129,345,965 downwards.
AGATCAAGTTTTTGATATTCCTCTAAGTGATACTACATTAGATATATGTCCTGAGATGAAGGACAATGATCCTACTTGTACGATAGAGGATAAATCACTAATTGGAGTTCTAGAGAGTGATATGTATGTAGATGATGCCACACTCCACGAAGAGGGATATGAGAATGATCATGACAAGGATGAAAATAAGTCGTCGATTGCTCATTCATACTGTGATATGTATGCCAATAACAATCATATTGAGTTGAGTTCCTATGAGGATGAGATTGAGCATGAAATATCGAATGAAACACTCATAGAAATGCATGACAAATCTGATGAAGAATCTGTATCAAGTGAGGGGGAGCATGAAAAGATAGAAATTTAAGACTCCACTGAAGAGGCTAGATATACCCACTAGGAATCGAATGAAGAATCAATTTATTCAACTGTACTTGTAGAAGGATTCGTATCTGAGGATGCACTTGACCAAGAGTCGTTGTTCGAGGAAATGTATGAAGAATGTGGTCTAAGTACATCTTCTAAAGAGACTGAGCAAGAACCTAGTGATGTTGAAGACGAGTGATCTGAGTTTTGAAGAAGTTGATGAAACAAGTGTCAAGGCTTTCCACAAAGAGGAAGATAGGGCACAAGACATTGACTCTTCACGAGTTGAGGACATCCTAACTAGTACTCCTCAAGAAGTAGGAGGGGGTGAGAGAGATGAGGTTGATTTAGAGAATAATGGAAGTTGTAATGAATTTTCTCTCGAGCATAGTCTTTTGCATGATGAAGAGTTGAATATATGATAAATGTTTAAGCTTGATTGATTATGGAGAATTATTTTCAATAAGTATGCATGAAAATCTATTTGCTCAAGATGAATTTATTGATTTCATGTATGCTAGTTTGAATTTGCATGATTTTGAGTGTGAACAATTAGATGAGTTGAATGAATCTTCACAAAGTGAACCCATGTTGAATGAAAATTTTGAATTTATTTTAAATCAAACGGATGCACCTAGTGTTCAAATGAATGAACTTTTTTCAAATAATGCTATTGAATATGATGTCTGATATCTCTTATGAGTTTATGAGTACACGTGCAGATGATTGGGAACTAATTGAAGATCTTGAGTTTCATTGGATCCTACAAAAGGCAACTACTTTTGAGTTGCTAGTTCATGTTTTATTGCAGATATATTTTCGTGAACTTCTTTCATGGATTGCATGTGTATGTATATGGTTATTCGGATTTAATGCTTTTCATTTTATTTCTACTTTTATGAGTGCAAGAAATGATCAAGCAAAGACAATGGAGATGACAAACAAAGTACGAAGTTATGAAAAGCCTTTTTCAATAGCTACCTTGCTTTAACCTTGATCTCTTGCACCATCTTTGAGTTGCATTGCATATAAAGTGTGCATACTTTAAGTAAAAAAGGGCACATGTTTCAATTCCCATAGATGCAAAATCATTTTCACATGAGAGATATTTGTAAATATCATAAATAAAAGCATGTTATGCCTTGAGTGAAAGTGAGAGGAGTTGTGAGAGGAGACATATGATTGCATTTGAGAGTGAAATTATGAGCCGAGAGCCTCTTTTAATAGAAATCCTGAAAATTGTTGCCATATTTGCACCATGATTGTAAATGTTTACATCTTGAGTACGCATGAAAATGTATGTGCACGGAGTTTTGTAGCCCTTACTTGCACATCCGATTGCACATTAAATGAAGTGTAGATACACAAAGAAAGGTCAAATTTTAGAACGAGTGAGAAGCCTCTTCATCGAGTGCCAAACACCTTTTTGATTGCACCATGATGTTTTTGATGCATGAAGAGTATGCATGAATAGGACCCATTACATGGCCTTGCATAGGCACATGTGTTTGAATACCCATGCACTTGATTTTCTTTGGAATTTATTACTTCTTGGAGACATGAAGATTGACGTGGTGTGTCCGAAGGCCCCATAGGTTTAGAGGGGGTGGATGTCGTAGCGTTTTCACTTCTCTCTTTTCTTTTGAGATTGTCCTCGGGAATGTTTCTAATGGGATTCTATGCACCTTTAGAAAGATGAAGAGGTTCATAGATTTGTCAATGAGCATGGACTTCAACAAACACCAATATATGAAAATCTTTCTTAGTTGTGTTGCTGTTCCTTCAAAGGTTGTGATTGAAGATGCAATGGAAGTCTGCGATATATCATCTTTTGCAAACCATGAGTTTCGTTCGGTTATTGTTAAATGCATGCCACATTCATTGTGTATGCATATGGAAAACTTAGCAAAGATTGGAGGAAAGAAGGCAACGTGGACTACAGCTAGGAGAGTGGATGGATACGAAGCGGGCTAAGACATTCAAGAAGGGAGGAGATTAGGGAAGTGGATGGAAGAAGGAAGGCAAGAGGATGGTAGGATGAATTTGGGGAAAACCTGAAGCATAGGGATCTGACGTTCTTCTGTTCATGAAGGAGGAGTCTGTTCTTGGTTTATGTCCCTGGCACTTGTAGGAAGACACGGGGAATATCGCCTCGGGACGATGCTGTTAGAAACGACTGATTCGGCTGAGAAGTAGAGAAGAGAACAGGCCGCTATGTAAGGTACGAAAGGAAAAGCATGAAAACAGATTCGCTCTTGGCGGATGCAGGATGACTATGAGAAGACCAGGTTCATAGGATTTTTCGTGATGGAAGATGGTCATTGCTTCCTCGGAGGAGAGAAAGCGTGATGGAGCACTACTGGTCGAAGGAAGGAGAGGATGTGCTGATATTAAATCGGAGGAGGAGAAATGCAGGTTGACGCTCTAAGAGAGGCTTCGTGAGGACATATGTGTGCACCAAAACTTGGTGGAAACACCACTTGCTTTGGGAGAAACTCCTATGCACGCAACTATTAAGAAGGTTCACAAGGTGGTAGTGGTAGCACTTCCACCCGCGATTGACAATACAAAGGGACTTGTGAGGAAAGTGTTGTTTTGTCATATAGGTGAGAAGAGGCGAAAATGAGCATCCATGGAGGGGTTGCAGAATCTCGCAAAGACATGCTTTATCTTTGAGAGACTTGGATGAATACATAAAAATGATTTGAAATTGCTATGTGAATAAAGAGAAGGTGAAGGGCCACATTTTTTTGTGGCTTGCTTTTATGGATGTTGTGATAAATAGAAGCTGAATGGATGAGATACAAGTCTCTGCAACATTATACTCATTTCATTTTATGCAAACCTATCCAGCTACAGAGATTTCAAAAGCCAAAAGCGAGTAGTGATAACTAGTTTCAATTGAAGTTTTCAAGAAGGATTTTCTAGCAAAAAAAATCATGCATGAAAGTATAGTCACAGAGAATGAAATGTTCGCATATCTGTGGACAAGCAAAGAGCAGGGATTTTACGTTCTTCGTTGAGGAACAACTTTGCTGCCAATGGAATGAAGAGCCTTGGTTAGACTTCGGAAGTTAAAGATGCCACACTATAGAGATCTTATGGCAACAGGCCATGCTATCTAATGGAGAAAAAATTGATGACGCAGAAGCTAGGTACCTTCATATTTATGCACAACATAGTTTAGTTTAAACATCTCTTGCATTGCAAAGTTTTGTTCTTTCTTTTTTGTTTATGAACTCTTGGTTAGATATATTAGATTTTTTTTATGATGAATCCATCCTTCACTAATGAAAACAAGTGCTGCCGCGAGTTTCGTTATGATCTATGGTCCTCCGTTAGTTTGTAGTTTTGCTAAGACTAAACAAAAAAAATGAAATAAACTCTTAATGTGAAGTCAACAGATTCTCCACGAACTACAGGATGAAATTTTGTTAATGATTCCTATGGCGATACTAATTTACTTGTAAAATTTGATTCTTGTAGTTGTATACCCTGTATCTGTCAAATATGTAGCAAGAGATTGGAGCTTCCAAAGAAAAAACGTTAATTGTTTTCATAGATATGCTTTCTCCATCAATATCTCTATCTATCCAGAATGCAATGCTCTTGATGTGCTTAGCTGGATCTCGAGCTATAACTTGAGAAAATTGGATATGTTTCGCATAGACGTTCTAAGTGATGTTTATATTCCTTGTTCTTAGCATGCTACACGCGTTTTTCTTGACACTAAAAGAGACAAACCTTGCAAACACTCTCTTTATTGCAGAAACTTAAGAGAATTTAGTTGAAGTTCTTCAAGCGTTGAAGCTGGATGTGATTGTTTGATTTTTCAATGTCACAATGCCATCATGAAAAGTGTTAGTAGCTTTCCCAATTGCGCAGGATTTCCCTATTTTAGTTCTTTACATCATCATTACCAATGTCTGCTTAAGATTCGGTTAGAACAAATCCATGAAAAATTCAACTCTCATCAGCTTTTTGGTAGGCCTACGTTTGCGTTCTTGAAGTGAGCAAGTCTATTTCCGTGCATTATGAATGTCCATATCGTAACCAATGCCAAGTACTATTAGATTATCAAGAGTTTTGGAAATCTGAAATTAACTTTTTATATGTTTGTATTACATGAACAAAAGGTATCTTTGTTGTGTGAGTTAGAGAGAAACGCTACATTCTATTTAATTTGAGGAAGTAGCTTCAAACCATGAATGCTGATTATATGTGAATGAACTCTATGGCATATGAGCGCATGTTTTAAAGCTTCTTAAAAAGTCCGTAGGTGTTAATTATATCTCCTAGTACAAATGTAAATGTGCTTTTCTACAAAAGGTTTATGGGTGCCTTCGATCTCATTCCCGGAAACATTAATAAAATACATAAATTATTGTCACAATGTGCCATACGTTTGATAGAAGCGTCTACATTTGAAATGTCTAAAGCTATGGACTGAATGCATTCTATATATATATATATATATATATATATATATATATATATATATATATATATATATATATATATATATATATATATATATATATATATATATATATATATATATATATATATAAACATTCTTGTAAAGAAACATTGTGGAATATTTGGAAATGATGAATTGATCAATTATCAAAACTCTAGAAGTTTTATCAATTTAAAGTTTGGTGTTCTTTCTCTCTCCTTTTTTAGAACTACTCGACAACGTGGTCTACCAAGATTTGTTCATTAAAATTTTGAGAGGATATGTGAAGCATGCACATTTTGCAAACATCAATGTATGAAGTTTCCAAGAAGAGAAATGCATAGAAAGATGCCTCTAGAGTTGATCCATAGTGATGTGGTTCGACCTGCTAGAACAAAGTTAGTTGGTGGCTCACTATACTTTTTGATATTCATTGACGATTATAGCCAATATACTTGGATATATTTTCTAAAGCATAAAAGTGAAGTTTTCGAGTGCTTTGGGAAATTCAAGAACATGGCAATTGGGCATCTACATAAAATTTCGAAGATCAAATTCAAGGGGACAATATGTCTCAAGGGAATTTGATCAATACCTTTGTGATCATGGAATAAGAAGGCAACTGTCTTGTCGATATACACCACACCAAAATAGTGTTGCAAAACACAAAAATCATGTGATTGAAGAAGTTGCTAGACCCATGTTGAATGAAAAGAGCATGCTACATATATTTTGGGCAGAAGCTTGTCATATGACTGTACATGTCATAAATAGAGCTACAAGAGGAATGGTTCATGATTTGGCTCTATATAAAAGATTATGGAAGCATAAGCCAAATGTGAGCTATCTACAAGTCTTTGGAAGTATTTGTTATGTGCAGGTGCCTAGTGAGTTGAGACACAAGTTTGAGATTAAATCTGAAAAGTGCATATTTTCTGGATACTCAAAAGAGAAGAAGGCATATAAATGGCATAATCCTATCACAAAAGAATGTATAGTGAGCAGAGAGGTTATATTCTATGAGAATGCATCATGGTATGCATGTAAAGACATGGCTGTGATAGAGAATGATATGCATGATTTTATGCATAATGTTCATGATGCGCAAGGAACAAGTCATAGACTTTTGACCATGAAGAAAGCCAAGAATATGGTTCATGTGAGTTTCCTACGCCCGAAACATCATGGAGTGAAAATGAAAAGATTATGCAAGGAGAAAGGAGAAAGGAAAAGAGAAGATGAGAGAGTATATGTCTGATTCACATATTGATGATGAGATAGTTACACTTGGCATTTCCAAGAAGGAGAAATATGTTGCTCCACACACAAGGAAAGATACATGTTCAAGATCAGATGAAGAGACACCTATGAGAAGATCTATGCGAGTGAGGCATCCTGTAGATAGACTGAGTCTATACAATAAGTCTATGAAGATTGAGTATGCATAGATGAATCAGAGAATCAAGCATGAGGAACCAAAGAATTTTCATGATGCTTCACAAGATGAAGATTGGTGCAAAGCAATGGATGATGAGATGAATGCATTGAAGAAGAATGATACATGGGAGTTAGTGAGATTGCTACTGAATAAGAAAGCTAATGTTCCCATGCTGCTATGTAGCAAAAGACAATACACTCTGCCCAAGAAAAACATGTGACATGTATGACATGCAACATGAACATGATTTGATAAAGCAAAACATACTGTCAAATACAAAAGACATGGGAGAAATCAATCATGACCCATGTACAAAGAAATGAGACACATTGACATGATATTTATAAACAACAACCAGAACACATGTATATGTGTATATGCCTATGTATATACATGTGTATCTGTATATGTATTATGTGTGTATATTTGTATATGTGTAAATATTTGTATGAATTTTTAAAAATCCTAGAACCCTAATCCTAATGATCTAGACCTAAAACATGTGTATGTGTGTATTTTTGTGTATATATATGTGTGTGTGTATGAATATTTATATCTATGTAAAAACCCTAAAACCCTAATCTTGAAGACCTAGACCTGAAACATGTATATGTGTATGCATGTGTGTATATAAGTAAAAGCCAAAAACCCTAATCTTAAAACCCTAACCCAAAAACATGCATATGTGTGTATGTATATGTCACATGTGTGTATGTATGTATGTATGCATGTGTGTATATATCTATGTGTGTGTGTGTATGTATGTATGTACAAAAGAAAAAAGAAATTAGAAAATAGAAGACATAGAGAAAGAGAGACAGTGAAAGAGTACACACATCATTTACCAAGACGTGAGAGAGAGAGAGATGTGTGTGTAGGAAGAGAGAGAGAGAGAGAGAGAGAGAGAGAGAGAGAGAGAGAGAGAGAGAGAGAAGAAGAAGAAGAAGAAGAAGAAGAAGAAGAAGAAGAAGAAGAAGAAGAAGAAGATCCATAGCTGTGGTGAAGCTTTCCCATTTGACATCAGCCTTGATCCCATTGATCACTTGCCTTACAATCTGTTCTTCTTCAATCTCTTCTCCTATTCTTGCGAGCTGATCTACTACATCTTTAATCTTGGTCACAAATTCTGAAACAGCTTGCTTAGGTTGCTTCTTTAATGTTGTGAATTCAATCCACAACTGATTTTTCCTAGCCCTTGTGTTGGAGGAAAAATATGATGACAAGGTTTCCCAAGTCTCTTGGGATGTCTTACAACTTCTAATATGTGGCAAAAGAAAATCAAATATAGAGTTGAGTAAATAAGACCTTGCCAATGCATCCTTAGCACACCATGTGTTGAGCCTTTCATGTTCTTTCTTGGTTGGTAATCCTCTTGTTTTGAATGAGGGCAATTCCTCATCTCCTGAGATGTATCCATAGAGACTCCTTCCTTGTAGATAGGTTTTCATCCTTAGAGATCATGCTTGATAGTTGTTACTGTCCAATTTATCAATGAATGAAGGAAAACCATCTCCCATTTTACCTTAGTTTGCTCTAATACCACTCTTGGGAAAGATGGATGGATGCACCAAGAGATTGAGTAGGTACTGCTAAGCCTGCCTTGTACCAGCTCTTTTTGACTTCAGAGCTGATACCTAGACTTACTTAGCTTTGCAATGATACCATAAAATGTCCTATGTACTTTGGAAATGATGTGTGTAATGATTGAATCGAAACAGATAACTTTGGAAGTCACAAACTCAAGAAAACCTTCTATTTATGTCTTGACACCTGCTGGGTATTTTGCTCAGTATGACCAGCACAGTAGGAATTGGAAAAATCCCTTTTCGGGGTATCTAATTAGCTTAGTGAGCTACCTATTCCAAGTGGAATGTTGTAAAATAGTAAATTATGCTAAGAGAAATCAATATAACAAGTTAAGCTATACCCCCGACTTTTTAGGACTATAGCAAAAAATGACCAGAGATCACCCCGATGCAGATTTCTCCAAAATGGCTGAATAAAATGTCTTCAAACTTTGACAGCATGTCGATTACGTCAAGCGGAATCCAACAAGCTTTGAATCACTGAATTTGGTGAAGCATTGACCGAGATATGCCCTTGACACGTTGACAGACTTTTGAGTAGACTAACAGAGAACTCAGAGATGGACAATGTGAATGTATGCATTAATGAACATTTGTATACAACTCCATTGGCATGAATATCATTTGCAAATGGTGTAGAGAGGTGTGGGCTAGAGTGGAGAACTCACACACACTCAAAAATCAGTAATGATAGGCTCGGGGGTGCTCTGTCTTACCCGCGACTTTTCATGTCCATTTTTATAAGAGATGGGTAAAAATTTGAATTCAAATTCAAAATTTTGGCTCCCTATGATCAAGCTCCTAAATGCTTCGAGATATTCTTTCAATCAAACAACTAATTTTCCACGAATCCTTTTGGTAGGTGATTACAAGAGATTCCAAGTCAATTTGACTTTTATAATGAGATAAAGTGGTAATTAACCACTAGCAATGGTTTCGATGCTTCTTCACATATGTAAGATCTTCAAGATATCTTTCAAGCCAAATGTGTAGGCTTGTGATTTACACCAACAACAAATACTGATACAATTACATGAACAACGCCTTCAACCCAATCAACTCTAATAGTAATATCTAACCTTACAGATAATTCCACCTCTACGTTAGTTACTCATCGAGTTCAATATAGGCATAGATTCAAGAATTACTTTGACAATAAACAAGGTGTGCCAAATTCACTCTTCCTATGCCCATAGCACCCCCTAATGGTTCAGCATTAGAGGAATGCAGTGTGTGCTGTCCATCGAGTCGATGCATCATATTCATCTACAAACGGATAAACTGCTTTGAAGGGGTAGCATACCTTTACAATTACAGTATTATTACCAAATTTACTCTTACAGTACCATTTAATCGTACACAAAATTCCACCTCTACATTAATTAGTCATAGACTTCAAGATACGCACAAATACAAGAAATTACTTTGAAAACAGAGAAGGTGTGCACGGAATTTGCACTCCCCATTCCCAAAGCACCATTGGTGGTTCACCATTATTGGAACTCAATGTATGCTCTATGCTTGGTTGATGCATCATATTCATGTTCAAAATGATACAATGCTTTGAAGGCTAGCATCCCTTTAGAATTACAGTACTACTGATGTACATAATTAATTACAAGGGAAGTATAGCCTAACACCCAGCTTGTAACGAGGACTTGAATGCAATAACTAACCGGAGAACTGTACAATAGTGGCTACTTCATTACTTTCGTTCTTCAGCTCATCGAAATCTAAGAATTCAACCTATAATGCTGCCCCAAAACCATATTGTGCTTCTGTAAAAGTTCTACGTATCTTTTTCTAGATAGCTTTGAAGATCCAAAAAATCGTAGCTTCATCCATTAACACAACATCATCATATTTATGGACCATAGTAGCAACATCATACACACTTATCTTAGATCATGCAACAACATTCTCCTCCTCGATATCTTCTTCCAAATAAAAATCTTGTTGTCATATAACATGCACTTTTTGCTTTGTTGACATGAGTTCGGCTTGGGCTCACTGTAGTGCCACCTTGGCTTGTTGGTGCTGGACATGAGGCTACTCTAACTCCATTGTACGATCAGTGACCTTTGCCTTTAGTTGATCAGTTGTTGACCAAAAATGTGCAGCTTCAATGCGGAGGGTGGATACATAGTGTTTTACATGTTGGAGACCGTAATGAGTCTCTTCCAGGAAGCACTGTAGTCCCTCCTTCTTCTTCGTAAGGTCCTTAATCGTTGCGTCTTTGAGATTGTGGGAGGGAGCTTGTGCTCGATCCCTTTTCTAGAGCACGTCTTCAAAGACTTGTTTAAAGTGCACTAAGCAGTCCTCAACTCGGTCCATCGCTTCTTGTGCTACTATGAGTGCATTATGTTGGCCAATCAATTCATTTTCTTGAATTGAACTTCCGATTGAGAGCCTAAGGATCTTGGGGGATAAACCGTTAGACTGATGCACCCACCAGGTAAGATCATCGATGATCTGATCATACGCATGCTGAAAAAGTGGAACTAAAGCAAGGAGAGAGTCAAGTTAAAATTATGGTTTACAACGAAACGCTAATAAGATTCACTAGGTTGGGGATGGTAAAAAACCATTGGTCATATAGGCAAGGGAGATGGGAGGTAGACAAAGAGTCGCAGCCATAAGAGGAAAAGGTTGAGGCGATGGATGATCGGAGGAGGAAGGATGACATGTAATAGTGGGGAACAGATGGGGAGGGTGATGTGGATGGTTGAAAATTCCGGACAAGTTGGGTTGGAGGGGTAGGTTCTAGCTCAACTTGCGAAGTTGCAGACACTAGAGTATGGACGGAGAACAAGACGAGGAGACAAGAATTATGGGGTTCACATGGGATGTTGAGGAGTCACGGTACTCTGATTTCACAAGCAAAGCATTTCATGGGTGTCTTCAGGCTCGCCAAAAGAGTACTACAATTTGTTCAGCATTGTCATCTTATAATGGGGGAGGGGGCACACAAGGCACTATTGCACTGTCAGTGGAGAGGGGTGTGTAATCATCATGGCTCGGACTGGGATGGGGAATCCAACCGAGAAGAGGACCATGAGGATGAAAGAGGGTTAGAAGAGAACATGGAGGCATCGAGAGATATTTGAAGTAAACCTCTTGCATTCATTCTGCATGCAGCATAAAAGCAATTACAGCCATTCGACTTGGCAGTGCTGAGTGGCGGAAATCAAGGAATAAAACTTTCTTGAGATGCGATAAGGTTTGTATTCAAGGTTGAGGAAACTACAAGGATTTTTAGAATGGTGCACTTGGGTGTGGGATGGTCGAGATGATGTACTCACTAGCGGAATGTTTGGAAAACAGATTCTGAATGGAAGGTGCACACAAAAACTTGATAGATTCAAGGCCATCACGACTGACTGGGCTAACGAGTACGCAATCCATCACGACTTGATAGGTTCGGGATCTGCTATCCATCACGACTGACTGGGCTAACGAGTACGCAATCCATTGCGACTGACCGGGCTAAATGAGGATCATCTGCTATCCATCGCCGTGGTTGGGATCCGCTCCCTTTAACTTTACTTTGACTAGTTCGTTTTCGAATCAATTACTATGCAATTTTGACCATATGATTAGTTTCATTATAAATGGTTTTAAATCATCACCTTGCTTAGTGAATTGCATCGGGAAACACCTAGAAAATTATGATGAACAACTCCTTCCACGGAATTTACTCTGACAGTACTATTTTAGTGTAGTAACGGTTTTAAATCATCACCTTGCTTAGTGATTTGCATCGGGAAACACCTAGAAAATTATGATGAACAACTCCTTCCACCGAATTTACTCTGACAGTACTATTTAATGGTACAGAAAACTCCACCTCTACATTCATTATTCATAGACCTCAAGATACGCACAAATTCAAGAAATTACTTTGAAAACAGACAAGGTGTGCTCGGAGTTTGCTCTCCCCATTGCCAAAGCACCATTGGTGGTTCACTATTAATGGAACTCAACGTATGCTCTATGCTTAGTTGATGCATCATATTCATTTTCAAAATGATACAATGCTTTGAAGGGATAGCATTCCTCTAGAATTACAGTACTACTGATATACATATTTAATTACAAGCGAAGTGTAGCCTAACACCCAGCTTGCATTAAGGACTTGATAGATTCAAGGCCATCACGACTGACTGGGCTAACGAGTACGCAATCCATTGCGACTGACCGAGCTAAATGAGGATCATCTGCTATTCATCGCCGTGGTTCGGGATCCGCTTCCTTTTACTTTACTTAGACTAGTTCGTTTTCGAATCAATTACTACGCAACTTTGACCATATGATTAGTTTCATTACTTTAGTAACGGTTTTAGATCATCTCTTTGCTTAATCAATTGCATCTGGAAACCCCTAGAAATTATGAGGAACAACTCCTTCCACCGAATTTACTCTGACAGTACTATTTAATAGACTTCAAGACACGCACAAAATCTACAAATTACTTTGAAAACAGACAAGGTGTGAACGGAATTCGCTCTCCCCATTCCCAAACCACCATTGGTGGTCCACCATTATTGGAACCCAATGTATGCTCTATACTTGGTTAATGCATCATATTCATTTTTAAAATGATACAACGCTTTGAAGGGATAGCATTCCTTTAGAATTACAGTACTACTGATATACATATTTAATTACAAGCGAAGTGTAGCCTAACACCAAGCTTGCATTAAGGACTTGAATCCAATAACTAACGAGAAAACTATACTATAGTGCCTAGTTCATTATTTTCGTCCTTGAGTTCATCTTAATCTAAGAATTCAACCTATAATGCTGCTCCAAAACCATATTGTGCTTCTGTAAAAGTTATATGTATCTTTTTCTGACAGCTTTGAGCATCCAGAAAATCAAAGCTTGATCCATTAACACAACATCATCATATTTATGGCCCATAATAGCAACGTCATACACAATTACCTTAGATCATACAACAACTTTCTCCTCCTCGATATCTTCTTCCAATTAAAAATCTTGTTGTCATATAACATGCACTTTTTGCTTTGCTGACACGAGGTCGGCTTGGGCTCGCTGTGGTGCCATCTTGGCCTGTTGGTGCTGGACATGAGGCTACTCTAACTCCATTGTACGACGAGTGACCTTTGCATTTTGTTGATCAGTTGTTGACCAAAACTGCGCAGCTTTAATGTAGAGGGTGGATACATAGCCTTGTACATGTTGAAGACCGTAATGAGTCTCTTCCAGGAAGCACTGTAGTCCCTCCTTCTCCTTCATAAGGTTCTTAATCGTTGCTTTTTGTTTGAACTTGGCTTGTTTGACATTGTTGGAGGGAGCTTGTGCTCGATTCCTTGTCTAGACCACCTCTTCAAAGACTTGTTTAAAGTGCACTAAGCAGTGCTCAACTTTGTCCATTGCTTCTTGTGCTACGATGAGTTCATTATGTTGGCCAATCAATTCATTTTCTTGAATTGAATTTCCGATTGAGAGCCTAAGGATCTTGGGGGATAAACCCTTAGACTGATGCACCCATCAAGTAAGATCATCGATGATCTGATCATACGCATGTTGAAAAAGTGGAAATAAAGCAAGGAGAGAGTGAAGTTAAAATTATGGTTTACAACAAAACTCTAATACGATTCACTGGGTTGGGGAAGGGGAAAAATCATTGATCATATAGGGAAGAGAGATGGGAGGGTAGAAGACAAAGAGTCGCAGCCATAAGAGGAAAAGGTTGAGGCGATCGATGATCTGAGGAGGAAGGTTGATATGTAATAGGGGGGAACAGATGGGGAGGGTGATGTGGAAGGTTGAAAATTCAGGACAAGTTGGGTTGGCGGGGTAGCTTCTAGATCAACTTGGGAAGTTAGAGGTGGGGACACCAGAGTACGGACCGAGAACAAGACGAGGAGACAAGAAGTATGGGGTTCGCATGGGGTGTTGAGGAGTCATGGTACTCTGATTTGGCAAGCAACGCATTTCATGGCTGTTGTCAGGCTCGCCAAAAGAGTACTACAATTTTTTTGGCTTTCTTTTAGGTCTTTAGTAGGCTCCTCTCTCTTCTTCTAGAGAGAAATAGAGAAAGGGGGTCTACTTTCCGCATTATAAAACTAGAAAATGTAGATGAATAAGAAAACGTTTTTTTCTTAAAACTCTCATTTTCTGAGTACAATTATTTAAAGGGCCCATTTTTTTAATATACATGTGAGAAGTGAATTTTGAAATAATATTTTAATTCTCAACAAAATGAATATTATTTAGACCTCTCCAAATGTAGAGTAATGAATATTGTTTGTAGCATCTGTGCACTTGTAGCTCATCATGTTTGGAACATACATCAGTTGGACATTAAAAGTATACTTTTGAATGGTGACTTGCATGAAGATGTATTATTTTGAGCTCCGTGGTTTTGTGCAAAAAGGGCATGAAAACAAAGTGTGCAGGTTGAAAATGGCATTATATAGTTTGAAACAAGCATCATGTGGTTGGTATGAGAAGCTACATGCCTATTTGATTGCACAAGGTTTTGAGAACACTCCAAGTAAAAGCACCTTATACATTAAGCGTGCAAATGATGTGCTTTAGATCATTGTTGTCATGTTGATCGCATGTTGCTCACTTGTCCTAGTGAGAAGCATATTGATGATTTTAAGGCTAATTTGCATGCCTTATTTAAGATGTTAGATTTGGGGCATTTGCATCATTATCTGTGCTTATGCAAATTGATGGCTGGCTAGCTTTGTGTCAAACAAAATACATTGACACATTATTGTAGCATTTTTTCCTTCAAGACTACAAACCTAATGCCACTCCTATGGAGACAGTTTTACCATTCAGTCTTCATGATGATGTTGTTCTGTATTAGCAGGCTGTCGGATGCTTGATTTATTAATGCATTACACAACCTGATATTCAATTTGTTGTCTCATAGATGGAAGGTTTATGTATTGTCTAGGTGTCAAGCATTGACATGTGATTAAGCACATCTTTTGCTACCTAAGTGGTGCCCGACTACTTACATTGTTTTATCCCAAGGGCAGGATCATTACCACTAGATTTACATGCTTTTTTTGACTCTCACTGGGTTTGTTGCTATGACACACCTTGTGTGTCCAAGTGATTTGTACTTCATGCTTGGTATCTCATGCATATCTTTGTTGAGCAAGGAGCATCCTATTCTGGCCACTTCTAGTTGTGAAGTTGAGTGTAGGGTAGCTTTCAGAGTGACAGTTGAGTGTGTGTGGCTCAAACATCATATGGAAGATTTGGGTGTTTGTCACTATAGTGTTTCCTCAATCACAATCTCAAAAATAACAGAGGAGAGAAGAATGCAGAGATTGCACAAGGTAAGAGAAAATCTGATGCGGAAGAGTAGAAACAAATATGACAAAGTGAAGGAAGAATTCTGATATTATAGATGTGAATGAATGGTTACAATACTTTGGACAATAGCTTCTTGTTGAAGCCTCTACCTCCGGACCACCCCCGAGCTATGACAATCGCATTCACACTCGCACTCTCAATCACACTCTCACTCTCACTATCAATCACAAAGTAATTCTCATATTTTCGTACATCCCTTGTGTTGATGCGTAGGTCTCCGTATATCAGAGTTTGATCACTGCCCTCGTAAAGAAGTGTGCAATCCACAAATTTAGAAAAAGTCGAGTTTCTCGAAAGCTTTCGCAAAAATCCATGCGATCGTAGTGTGCTTTGTTTCTTTAGTGTACTTGTCAAAAATAGGAGAAAAACCCCAGAAAGACATATCCCAAGTATCCATAACTAGACATGGTGACACGTGAGCATCAGAATCACAGATTTAAATAGAATTAGATAAGCCCTCGGCCTTTTTTTTCAGTGTTGGAAAAGGGCATTTTTCAAATCAATGTAACTAAAAAAGGGTGAGGAATTAGCTTAAGCTTGTGAGAGGCACTTTTATTCAATTTTGTGATCCGCACGATAGTCTTAGAGACGTCCGAGGTTCAAATCCACCTCTAAATTCCACTTTTGAGCCTTGCAAATTTCAAAATTCTAGAGAGAGTAAAATCAAGGCATTTTCTTATAATGAACTAAATGTAGGACCCTGAACGAGGTATGTAAAACATGATTCACAAAAATTTCACGCAGGAGCTTTTATTCTCTTCTACTTTCTCTACCTTTCTCTCACATAGAATTTTCCTTTATTCTTTCATTTTCACCTTCAGAATTCCACTAGAAAACATGATGCGAATAAGGTATGGAGAGGGAATATGAAACTTGTCAACCAAAAATTTTTCCTACATGCATAAAATAACCTAATTATTCATTCTAAGCATTATCCCCACAATGAAATTCAGAAAGTTCAAAATAAATTATTTCACACGAAAAGAGGCCTATTATAGCCACTCTTTGTCCACCCCCATCTTTAGTGAGAGTGAGTGTGTATACACAATTGCGAGGAACCTTGTTTTCCATGCTCACTTTAAGAACATTGAGGTGCACGATCATTATGTAAAGGAGAGCTTCTCTGTTCGAAAGATCATTTTGGCATATGTGCCCACACAATAGAACGTTGCAGACCTTCTCACAAAGGCTCTGCCCAGCAAGAAGTTTGAAGCTTTTTGTAAAGCTTAAGGCTTATTTCCTTTTGTGGATTGATTCTACATAGGTTGGCACTTCTTTATACATGAGTGCTAGCTCCTTGTTCACTATATCACTCGTAGAGGAGATTCGTTGATATATTTAGGTAGTCTCCTTAGGAGGTCTTTTCCCTTGCTTCTATATATATGTCTATAGCCCTAAAAGGTCACTTATCCTTGTAAATTCTCTTGGTAACACATTCAATACTGTGTGTTGTACTCGAGGGGGGAATACATTTCTTATGATTTTAATGCATTTCTCGTAGAACTTCGGATAAGACATTAGTCTAAAGTTTCGTATGAACTTCATCATAATGGAGTTGTTCAAAGGAAGAACACGTTACACTCATGAATGATTTTTTTATTCACATAGTACCGTATTTCACGAAAATCCGTTGTTCTTTATGAGAAAGTATCCCATGACACCGATAACTCACATCTCTTTTCAGAATATCTAATGATAACTCACATCCCAAAGAAAAGCATGCGTTCGAAAAGAAAATTATTGGTGCTTTCAATTAACACAAATTTTTCCTTCTTTTTAATATAAGAGGAAGTACAGCCAACCGTGCTCTCCTTTCCATGAATTAAATGAAAGAGCAATTA
This sequence comes from Ceratopteris richardii, assembly GCA_020310875.1. Classification (NCBI taxonomy): domain Eukaryota; kingdom Viridiplantae; phylum Streptophyta; class Polypodiopsida; order Polypodiales; family Pteridaceae; genus Ceratopteris; species Ceratopteris richardii. The sequence goes on along the minus strand of CM035425.1, from coordinate 129,328,907 downwards.
ACTTTAAAAGTGGAGGGGCATAATGCCCATGGAACCCTTCTTATCCCACAGAGACAGGTAGGATGGCCCGAAGTGCAAAACAGTGTTGACAACTCAAAGGCGGAAGAAAACTATGCCCAACATGAAGTGTAAAAGAAGGTAAGATGTTGAAGATAATTAAAAGCAAAAGCATTATAGAGACTTACAAAGAAGGTCAATAATCTTTTCATCTCTCTCATGGGCGTCCCACTTGCTATGGACAATATTGTCTTTGAAAACAAACACCCTAAAAATTCTTCTACCTAAAAGGTGAAGGATCTTATCAATTGATGAGTCCTTTGGAGAGTTGGCAAAGTTTTTAGCACATCTTTCTTTCCAAATATTCCAAAACAATGTCTCCCTGAATCACATTCCACACGGTTGCAGAGCAACGAGTTTCTTCTCCAAGTAGGGATTGATTTCAATTTATTTGAGTCTTTGTAAAAGCAAAAATCTCTACATAGTGTGGCAAACTAGAAGAAGTTTGGGGCAGAAAAAGAAGAGGGTGCCAAGTCTTTTCTACCAATGAGGCAATGCTAAACCATGGAGGGGGCCCATATATTTTGTTCGCTTTAACATTAAACAAATTCTACTGTGCAGAATTTGCCACATCAGAACATATTTATAGGGCATCGTACTTAAAATCATATCTAATACCTAGCCAATTCAAACACCGTTTTCTATTAAGAGAGGTATTACGATCCAGATTCATCTTGAAACTACGTATTTTTTTAAGCTATTTGTCATTGTGCCATTTTATACCTTCTATCCAAGGGGCTTTGGCCCAGAAGGATTCAAGCCATCATGTTATCTCAAGCATTGATTCTATTTCTTAACACACACCATTCTTCATAGTCCTCTCTCCAAGTTAGATGAATGTCCTAAAATCTGATCCATTGACTTTTTTCTAGATTCCAGAGGTGTTTCCACAAAAAAAAAGCTTTCTTCCATAACCTTTTTGATCTTTGGAGGTAACCACAATTGAGAGCCTTGATTCAATTCATTGGAAACCTCATTGAATCGTTGTGCCTAATACGAAAGGCCACTTCCTCTCTTCATTGATCTTGAGGTAAGGGTTCAACTTGTTCCTATTTTCCAAAATGAGCATACCAAGATCGATACTGTATGAATAACACGAGAGGGGGAGAATAAAAAGGTCACTAAATCAACTCTCTTCCACCCAAGCACACACCAACAAACGTAAGAGCACTTTTTTTAAAACCAATTTGGCCGAGAGGTATCCATATTGTTCCAAGCTTTAATCAACCATTTGGCCGCCAATGTATCTATGTGATCCTTGTAAGACAATAGTTATGCAATATAACACAGGAGCAGTAGTGGAGAAGACAACAAATATAGGATAATCTCAACAATTTTCTACTAGGAGCAAGTACAAAAATGATGGCATTGTCCACCCGTGCGCTCTCAAGATAGATCTTAAATGGTGATCTAGACAACTCTAGATAGAGAGATACAAGGTAGAGGTATGCTGGCTCCATTTGATGTCTGAGGTAGTGCACAAGTCATGTATATATAGGATCATGGGTGGCCTTCCGTGGATAACTATACATGGGTGATAGAGCGTGGACGACCACCACCCACGTAATTGCCATACATGGCTCTAACAGGGAATATGCCATGGAATATTCCCTTTACTTCCATGTCGAGGGTGCTACCCCCACTAGGGGCCCCGTTGGCAACCTTGGACCCCCATCCGGGGCTGCTCAACGCGGCCCCTGACCCCACAATTGGGGACCTGGTAACTCCCTTTCCTTACAATACCTTACATGTCCAATATGACCTTTATCCAACATACAAGTTGGGATTCCCATCAATTGGGTAATGCACGCTTGGCTTCTCCTCATAATGGGGGCCTTACAAAATGTGCATACAATCATGAGGGGAAAATATTGATCATATACTAAGACCCGCCCCCCCTCAAGGTTTACCGATGATAAATCAAGTAGGTCTCGGTCCTATGCCCATTTGTTGAAGATGTGTGTTGAGCTGTTGTCTTCCAAGTGCTTTAGTGAATATGTCAGCACAATTTGCCTCTGTTGGGCAATATTCTAGCTTGACAATTTCATCTTCAATTAGCTCATGAATGTAATGGTACTATACTTCTATGTGCTTGGTGCGAGCATGAAAGACTGGGTTCTTTGCAATAGGCATACAACGTTGATTATCATACTTGAGTACAGTTGCCATATTTGATGGAAAGCCTAGATTTGCAAGAATTCTCCTTAACCAGACTGCCTCACAAGAAGCAAAAGAAGCTGCTTTGTACTCTACTTCAGTGGAGGAGAGTGTGAGAGTTGGTTGCTTCCTACTTACCCAAGAAAATATTCCTGAACCAAGTTAGAAACAATATCCAAAAACTGATTTTCTAGAATCACAATATCCAACCCAATCTAAATCACAATATCCTTGAAGTGTATCACCTATGGTATAAAAAATACCAATATCCAAGGTTTCTGCAATGTACCTTAGAATTCGCATTCCGGCATTCCATTGACTCTCCTTAGGTTTGTTGGAAAACCTGCTTAACACTCCAACAACATAGCAAATGTCGGGTCTAGTGTTGCACAGAAAAATAAGACTTCCAAAGAGCTTCCTATACTTCTTAGCATCTACATCCGGCATGTTATCATCCATAGATAGCTTATGATTTACCTCCATAGGTGTGCTAATTGGCTTGTAGTCCATCATTCCAAATGCCTTGAGAATTTCTTTGGCATATTTTTGTTGTGAGATGAAAATGCCATCCTTCCTTTGCCATACGTGGATTCCCAGAAAGAAATGGAGTAGACCGAAGTTTGTCATTTCAAACGCAGTTCCCAAGTTGATCGGAGTTTGATTTATGAGTTCCTGATGTTCTCTTGTATGATCAAATCATCTACATATACAATGAAAACAACTAGCTTGCTATCCCTTTTCGTTACATACAAGTTAGCATCATAAGTACTTCTTTCAAAAACCATATTTTTTAAAAAATTATCTATCCATTGGTACCAAGCCCGTGGAGCTTGCTTAAATCCATACAAAGCTTTCTTCAACCTCCAAACTTTATTTTCTGAATTCGGAACCTCAAAACGTGGTGGTTGAGATACATATACCTTCTCCTTGAGGTGATCATTCAAAAATGCAGATTTGACATCCATCTGGAAAATAGGCCAGGCCTTTTGTGCAGCTACTACAAGTACCATCCAAATAGTTGTCATGCATGTTGTTGGTGCAAAACTTTCTTGAACATCAAATCTTTGAATCTGTGAAAAACCCTCTGCAACTAATCTTGCCTTATACTTCTCTAATGTTCCATCTATTTAATTAGTACCTATTACATTGTTCTTTGGTGGCAAGTCGATTAGATCCCATGTATCATTTTTTAGTATACTATCATACTCAGATTGCATTGCCGCTCTCCAACCTGGATCATCAAGGGCTTCTTCAATGGTGGTAGGTTCCTTTATCGAGCCCATGGTATCTGCCATTAGAGCCATGTCAACAATGTGTTGTAAGGCCCTTCTTTTCTCCTCGATTCTCTTTGATCTTTGTAATCCATCGAAGGATGATTCTACTATATCTACATGTGGATTGTGATCATCAAAGAGCTATTGTGCCCACTTCCATAGTGGCTTACGTTGTGTAGTTACAACTAGTTGACTTTTTATTGAGGAAATTTATGCATCAGATGTTTCCTTGTCCTCAACTTTAACCTGTCTTTTGATGGGCACAAGGTGAGATATTTGTCCGCTTGATGAGATAGTAGATTTACCTTTATCTTCTACTAAGTATCATCGTTCATCAAACACCACATCTTGACTGACAGAAATCTTCCTTGCCTTAGGATTGCACAACCTATATGCTTTAGAATCTTCACTATATCCTAGGAAGACACACTTTTTGCTTTTCGAATTCAACTTTGATCTTGTTGAATTAGGAATATATGCATAACAGAAACAACCAAAAATTCTAAAAAGCAAAATTGAAGGCGTTTTACCAGAATATGCTTCTTGAGGAGTCATCCCCTTTAGTGCTTTGGTGTAGCTTCAATTGAGAATATAGATTGTTGTATTGACTGCTTCTACCCAAAATGAATCACGCATGTCTTGAGCCTTTAACATACAACGAACCCTTTCAACTACTATCATGTTCCTGCACTCAACAATGCCATTTTGTTGAGGTGTATGAGCTGTGGTAAGTTGCCTTTTCACACCATGCTCCTTACAGTAATTATTGAATTCTATTGACAAGAACTCAGCTCCTCTATCTGTTCTGAATTTCTTTAGTTTCCTTCCTAATCCATTTTCCACATACTTATGCCACGTTTAAAATTTTTCAAAAGCATCAGCCTTCTCTCAAATGAAATAAACCCATATCTTTCTACTATAATCATTGACTAACAGCAAAAAGTAGAAAGATTCTCCTAAAGCAGGTGTTGACATGTGACCGTAGAGATCACCATGTACCAACTCTAGAGGAGGTTGAGATCGATTGCTGGCCTCTTTTGGAAATGCCTTTCATTGTTGCTTGCCCATCATACAAGCTTCACAAGGTTCCTACAACTCTGAAAATGCAAGCAAATGAGCAAACATCCCTGTTCTTTGCATCTCCTTCAAAACTGCAAAATCTGAGATGCCCAAATCGTTGGTGCCATAACCTACTTACATCCTTATCTTCTGTAGCAGTTAAGGCACTTAAGTCATACAGGTTATCACATCTTATGCCTTTACCTACTACATTACGTGATGAATCCATGATTTCTGCACCACTCTTATTGAAGTGAACTTCCACTCCACGATCTATTATTGAAGAAACTAACAACAAATTTATTTTAAGTGTAGGTACATAGAGAACACCGGATAATTTTTTCTCAACACCTAGAGAAGTGATAAAAGAGATGGTTCCTGTTCCTTTCGTTGGACACTTGGAGTCATTTCCCACCACTACATTGATGGATTCCCGCAGAGGCACCAGGGAACTATACCAATCCTTTTTAGTGGTCATATAGCGAGAAACTCCACTATCTAAAATCCATGGTTCATCAACACGAGCTTGAGCAGATGAGCATAGCTCTTCAATAGCTACCCATAGTTTTAGCTTAGTGTTATTTGGAGATTCTTTGTTCTTCCACGATGATTTTATAGTCCCATTCCATTCATCAGCTTGCTTGTCTCTGCAATCCTTGATGGCATGGCCTTTCTTTTCACAATAGAAGTAACTTCCTATGAACTTTTTCTTCTTTGGCTTCTTCTTTGATCCATTAGAAGAGCCTTTACCTTTTGTGTTTGCTAAGAATGCAACATCACTTGTACTTTGTTGATTCTTCAGCCATATCTCTTCTTCTAAAAGCATAGCACAAAACTCTTAAAATGTAAGGGGAGTCGGTCTTACTTGAGTGTTAAGGGTTGTTACTGATCCATCATACTTTGCTCGAAGAACATGACCACATCTTTGAGCCATCTCTTCTGATGTTATAACAACACCAACTGTAGCCAATTAATATTGATGATGTTTTATCTATTTGATAAAATCTTCAACCTTTTAGAATCAGAATGCTTTTCATTTGTCAACTGATTTTCTAAATTTTGTATCCTAGTTTGGTTCTTGGTCTCATATTGAGGAGCCGATATACCCCAAGGCTCATGTCCTTTAGTATTATATTGAACTAAAGTAAGCAAAGAATCACTTACACTAATGACAATTGCACATAATGCAATAGCATTCTGCATCTTCCAAGGTTGTAGAAGATCATGATCTGGTTGAATCATCAACCTTGAATTTGCTGGATCTTCAACTAGTATAGGCTTTGGATCCAATCCCATTGGACCCATGACAATATCAAGTAATTCAGAGGAGTCCAAAGTTGAAGAAATTTTGAACTTCCAGAGTGTATAGTTGGTTCCATCCAGCTTCCTTTTAGTGAATGAAGGTCGAATTCAAGTAGGTGCAACATTAACATTAGCTGAAGCACCAAGACCAGTGTTCGATGATGAAGCCATCATGTAATCACTCAAATAATCTACCGATATTCTAGTCTGCTAGAAGGGTAAAATAGTGATACTTCTCAAGCGTTTTGAACCTTATGGCTTTGATGCCATGTAAGACAATAATTATGCAATATAACATAGGAGAAGTAGCAGAGAAGATAACATATATAGGAGAATCTCAACAATCTTCTACTAGCAGCAAGTACAAAGATGATGGCATTGTCCACCTCTGCGCTCCCAAGGTAGAGCTTATATGGTGATCTAGACAACTCTAGATATAGAGATACAAGGTAGAGGTATGCTAGCTCAATTGGATATCTCAAGTAGTGCAGAATTCACGTATATATAGGATGATGGGTGGCCTTCCATGGATGGCTATACATGGGCAGTAGAGTGTGGGTCGCCACCACCTGCGTAATTTCCATACACGACTTAGACCAGTTGAATCGACCTACCAAATATAAATGATTTCTAACTCTGACAAGGAATATTCGTCGGGACCCCCAGCCAGCTAGAAAATTATGATGAACAACTCCTTCCACCGAATTCAATCGAACATTACGATTTAATGGTACGCCTAGAAACTTATGATGAACAACACCTTCCACCGAGTTCAATCTAACATTACAATTTGGAAACACCTAGAAAATTATGATGAACAACTCCGTCCACCGAATTCAATCTAACATTACGATTTAATGGTACACCTAGAAACTTATGATGAACAACACCTTCCACTCAATCTAATATGAGAGTACTATTAAATAAATTGTACAAAAAACTCCACCTCTACATTAATTATTCATAGACGTCTACATTAATTATTCATAGACATCAAGATGCACACAAATTCAAGAAATTACTTTAAGAACAGACAAGGTATGCATGGAATTGGCTCTCCCCATTCCCAAAAAATGATACAATCCTTTGAAGGGGTAGCATCCCTTTACAATTACAATATCTACAAATATACCAATAACTAACACGAAAACTATACAATAGTGGCTAGTTCATTCGTTTTGTCCTTTAGGTGATCTGAATTTGAGAATTCAACCTATTGAGATGTGATAAGGTTTATATTCGAGGTTGAGGGAAAGTACAAGGAATTTTAGAATGGTTCACTTGGCTTGGGGAAGGTTGAGATGAGATACTCATTAATCGAATGTTTGGGAAAGAATTTGTGAATGGAAGGTGCACACAACAACTTGAAAGTGTCAAAGCCATCTACTCGTAGCTTGAAGCATTGAATTACCTCATGGAAGGTAGTAATATGCATGGCACTAGATAATATTACTAGAAGGTCACAGAAGCACGGGCAGTTGAAATGGCACTAGCCATGTCTGTGCATTGGGTGCACAACAATAGCGGCCTAGTCCAACTCTATATGGGATACGAAGCAACATACATGTAGGTAGATATTGATAGGATCATGCATAGTGGTAGGTAGAGGATTATAGTGGCAGGTAGAGGGTCAACTGGGGGGAGATCTCTCATGGTAGTTGGCAAGATAGCTGTGTGGAAGAGTTAGCAGAATACAACACAAAAAAGATAAAAAATGCATTGGAAAAATAGGATGTAAATAGAACATGTGGATTAAGCAATAAGGTTGAAGCAATAATTAAAAAAATAAGCACAATCTACAATGACACAAACACAAAAGGACACAAACATGGGTCAATGGAACTCATTAATTAATTAGGCATGGGATGAAATGTCATTTGGGGATCCAGAGGGTGAGAGTTTTAATCTGTTGAGCATAATAAGGAGCATTACTCCGATCAAAGTTTCTTATTGAAAACTGGTGTGACCAACGTATATTGAGATCCAATGTGGTCGACTCCAATGAACTTTAAATTCTCAAGTAGCTCGGTTGGCTTTGGAGATGTAAACAAGAACCAATAGTCCCATTACGGAAAAGCTATCAGGTCATATGCCCATGGTCAAAAAGTTACAACTGTGTCATAGTAAGTTTCAACCTAATTCCATCTCAAAGTCGAGCTCGATGGTGTAACTTTGTAGCTACGAGGATGGGAGAATGTGCCGTAATTGCTGCTCCGGAGAGTCTAAATGGGAAATAAAAATCTGCAGTCGAATGGGAAAAGCCAACGCAATGGATTACATATAAATCTATTATTTGTAGTAAACTAATCCAACGAGCCATACGTAACATCAAAGTTAAATTTGCGGCCAAGTACGTAACATAGTTTTTTCTTTATACAATAGATTAATCCGAACATTCACATTTTATGACTATGTCATTCGGCTTTGGTGGTGCTAGTTATCGTCTTCCATAGTATATAGCTCTATACGACTTGTCATACTGTTGTGTCAACACACAATCAGTGGTAGTGTCAAAAGAATCGCCAAAAATATGGAATAGTTTTCTCCTAGTTCGGCGATGCAAAGGTAGGATCTTAAGTCAATGGAGTTCTCAATTGGTCATAGGCTAGCTGACACTCATGGATTCACAAAAATTTAGAGGGCGGGATAGTAGCAAGCTAGTTAATGGGAATAGAGAAAAGGGCTAAGAAGATTAGGCGCTAACCATGCCACGGAATCGTACAAATAAAGCAAAGAACTTATTTTGGAGATATGGGTGGAGGAGCCTCTATGACAGCATGAACCTTTTGAGAGTCAACTTCAATGCTATGCTTGGAGATGATATGCCCCAACATTTTCCCACAAAAATAAAATTGGTTGGATGTAGGCAAAGATGATATTCGTGACACTTAGTGGAGCATACACCAAGGTGCTCAAAGTATTTAACCTGAGCACTAGACACAAAAAAAAAGAAACATCTAAGAAGAATTGTATGAAATCAATAAGATATGGGGAGAAAATTTCCTGCATGCATCTTTGAAATGTGCTCGATACATTTCTTAACAAAAACCACATCATAGGGCAGCCATAAATGCCTCAAATCATGATAAATGCTATCTTTTCAATGTCCTAAAGTATTTTTACTTGATTATAACCGATAAAGATATCTAGGAAGGAATAATTTCTTTTCATGCTACCTCATCTAACATGCTTTGAAAAGCCTTGATGGGAATAGGTCAAGAATAGTGAGTGTATTCAATTTCTTGTACTCTACAAATATTTTTATATATTTGATTGTCTTAGGGATAATTATTATAGGCAATTAGATGATTGATGGGAATAGTAAAGCTGAGTTTCAATAATCTATCAATCAGGGCTTAATTTGTTCAGCATAGTGCATTACAAAAAAATGAGCCATGCATGCACCTTGTAAGGATCCGTAATTTTTAGGGATTAAGCCAAACTTTGTTTCTTTTTAATGGGATAAATTGCATTTAATATGGCACTTCTTAATAGGTTGGAGTAGTCTTTTTTTAGGGCTTTAGTAGGCTCCTCTCTCTCTTCTTGTAGAGAGAAAGAGAGCAAGGGAGCCTACTTTTTACATCATCTAATTCGAGCATGTAAATGGATAAAAAATGATTTTTAGAGTACAATTACATAAAAGGGTGCATTTTTTAATATATATGTAAGAAGTGACTTTTGAACCAATCATTCAAGTTTCAAAAAAAAATTAATATTTTTAATACCTCTCCAAACGTAGAGTAATGATTATTGTTCATAGCATCGCTGCACTTTCAGCTCATCATGGCTGGAACATACATGAGTTGGACATTAAAAATACATGTTTGAATGGTGACTTGCATGAAGAAGTGTATGTTTTTTAGCCCTTTGATTTTGTGCAGAAAGGGCATGAAAACAAAGAATGTGCATTGAATAATGCATTACATGGTTTGAAATAAGTAGCACATGTTTGGTATGAAAAGATACATGCCTACTTGATTGCACATGGTTTTGAGAACAATCCAACCAAAAGCACCTTCATTAGGGAAAAAATGCCTAAAAATGGGCCGTTTTTTAATCACGGATTAAGAAAATCAACAAAGAGGGACTTTCCATGTGTACAAGAATATAACATGCTTGTCTCTTTTAATCCTATGAGAAATGCTTTTTTTTTAAAGGAAATTTGCTCAAAAGTGTTGCGAAAGCGATGAAGTTTCTTTTATTCAATGTACAATGTTTTCAATTGATACACAAAAAGATATTTTTTGCAGAACACACAATGCAAATACTTAAATTTCCAATAGGCAAATGATTTTTGAAGATATAAGGTATTTTTGGGCTCACAAAATTCAATGATGTTTTGATCACAGTTGATACATCAAATAAAAAGATTGCAATTGAATTCCATGTATACAAAGTTCTTTTGTCTATACATACTCATAAAGCTTGTGAATCTCAATTTCACATTTTGAACATTCTCTACTATTTGTCTGGATGTTCAAATGGATTCTACTTCTGGACGTCCTTGCAATCACATAACCTCATGTAAGGTTTACAAGAGAAGAGAGGATTCCTTATGGAGACCTCTTTTTGTGAAGCTAAAGGATTGTGTGATTATGCTTCCTAGTTGTAGAAGTGCCCATAAAGCCAAGCGTGCTAAAAGAGACAACACAAAAAACCATTGTAAAGGTCGTATTCTTCATTTCAAATTGAATAGACATAGTTGGTTTGCAAAAGTTCAACATGTGTACAATGCTAAGGATAAGGTGGTAGACATTCATCTGCAACTCTTGTCATACTCTAATAAAGTTTAACAATTCTCTTTTGTCAATTTTCAATTGTTTTTGTATCACAAGATATATGTTTTCTAATTGAAAATATTTCTCCTTGCAATATTCTAGAGTGGTGACCTATTGAAAGGATTTTGCAAAACTTATGTATGCAAAAAAATCTCTTCAATGTTTCAACAACATGCAATTATTTTTCTATTTTTTATAGGTGTCATCATGGAGGAATGATTATGGAAATCTTCTACATCTGCCTACTCCTTCCATCTCTTCATTAGATTGGGATGCTCTTGATCATTCAACAGTTTCAAGTTCTCTATGCAAAATGAAAGATGACATCCAAAGGGCAATGTTAGCAAGCCAAGTTTCTCGAAGGATAAAGATTCAATGGTTTTTTCCTCTTCAAATTTTTGTAGCATGTTTTAAACACATGTTATTACAGAAAACAAAAAAATTGTGGTTGAATAGGAGAGTTTCAATTTGAGAGATTCATGGTGTTTTAGGTAGGGAACAAGATAGCAAAGAAGCTCAAAAGCTAGGAGACATCATTTTATGTAAATTTAGTCCAAATTCTCTTTCTATTTCATATCAAATTATCTTAACAATCACTTGTTTTAGGATATGACTTTAGAAGGTGGGAGTTCCAACCCTTAAGAATGTAACCAGTCTTTCCCTTTTTTGTCTACCAAAATTATTGGAATGGAAACAAAGAAATTGATGCAAAATACATATCTATTTTTTATGGAGACTCATCATATCATATTGGCTTTGTTTGCAAACACGTTTACCATTACCGGGTTAGGATAAAGAATACCTCCATGTAAGTAATTAACTAACATGCTAGTCACTAAATACATCTCTTATTTTATGTAAACTCATCATATTCATATTGGCATTGTTTTGGTTTATATCAACACTCTTTTAAGGTTTCTATTGTGCAAAGGCTTTTATCATTGTTATGTGAGGTCAAAGAAGATCTCCATTGTTGAAAGACTTTTGTCAAAGACATATTTGCTGGGCAAGGTTTCTATTTTCCAAAGAAATTATATTGGTCAAGATAAGGATAAGAAGTTCTCCATATTATTGAATAGTTATATAGAGCACTAAGGTAGGAATATTACAAACTGGGGGGGGGGGGGGGGGGGAGCTTGGAGGACATGACCAATTCAAGTTATAAAAGGCAATGAAGCCTCTCTAAAGGCCCTTAATGCTTGAATTGGTCAACCTTGTTTTTTATATTAATGGGTCAAGTATGAAAAGGCATGACCGGTGGGAATAAGAGCCATTTGAAATTCTTGGATTGCTCTATTTGCTTGAGTCATTCATCCCTTTTGTGACAGTTATGAAAGAAGTATAAGAGCATCAAGGGTAAGAATATTACAAATTGGAGAAGATTGGAGGACACGACCAATTCAAGTGATTAGGGGCATTGAAGGATCTCCGAGTGCGCTAATCACTTAAATTGGTTGTGTCCTCCAATCTTCTCCATTTTGCTTCACAAGCCCAAGTTTTGAATTCAAATATCACCAAATCTTTACATAGCATAAAAATATAGAAATTGCTGATCAAGCACTTATTATCTTAGTTCATCTCATGAATAGGGGGGCACACTACAAATTATTTTTTAAACAAAACTACAACCATTAAGTTGAAACACATTTATTTGTAGAAAGATGAGTTAGAAATATTATCTTGCAGATAAATATAGAATGGCAACATTTACCAATACATACAATGCTATGAGGGTTATCTTGTGTACATAATTGTAATTACAACAAAGAGCATATAGATATCTTCCAATGCATGTTGGAGGTACATGGGCTTACTATCATGATGTAATCCTAGATAAAAAACACTATACATTTTTGGAGCCTTCATCTTTGTGCTTATTTGTCTTTTTTTTGGATCCTTTACTTTTATGCTTATTCTTTGGGACATGCTTCAATGGATCTTTAGTCTTCTTATGTCATGGTGGTGGAGGTGGTGGAGGAGAGTCGCAATCATATCGAGAGATAACATAAAATGGCGTGAGTTGATTTCTCTCTAACCAAAAGGACCCATGAATCTAGATAGTTAGATAGATTTAGACTAGGACTGTAAAATCTTAACTTTAAGACCTTATTGCATTGGAATTCACTCTCCATTCACATTTTGTATTGTCTTTCTGTAGTGGCACATGAATTTGCATATAACCAAAATTCTTTTCTTCATTTACTTTGAATACATATGTTGGGTGTGTGTAGAAGTGTGAGAGACACACAAGAAGCACACATAAGGAGCACAAATGCAACAAGACACAGAAAGAAGATGATTGCTCGAATAGCTCTCTCTATTGAAGATGAACTGAACTGAAGTAAGAGCTAAATAATATCCCTAAGTACAAAGTACCACCACATATGAGAGTATCAAGTATGTGGAAACATGGGAAAAAAACCTCTAGCCAGCATGAGAGTAAAAAGTGCCCATGTATAGGGAAAATATTCAAATCAAAGCTACTCGAGGAACACATAAGTGTACCAAACCCCCCTAGAGCGAATGATGTGAACTCATAGAGGGAGTGATAGATCAGCCCCAACAAGGTAATAAGCCTAAAGGTTTGCAAAAAGCTCCAACCTTTTCTCGTGGAAGAGCTTTGGTGAATATGTCTACCACATTATCATGTGTAGGCAAATATACCAAATCAATATCTCATGCATGAAGGCACTCTCTCACATAGTGATAATGCATCTCAATATGTTTGGTCCGTGCATAAAACACTAGGTTTCATGAAACAACCAAAGCACTCTAACTATCAGTGAGAATATGCGTAGCAACATCAATCTCCATGCAAAGATCCATCAATAGGTGTCGTAGCCATATACACTCCACCATAGCTATGAAAATTGCCCTCTAACTAGCTTCACAACTTGATGTCACCACTATACGTTGCTTCTTACTCAACCAAGATATGCATGAGTCTCCAAGGAAAAAGCAACTACGGCTAGTGGACACGCAAGAATCACAACAACCTGCCCAATCACTATTTGTAAAAGCATGCAAGCATGGCTGAATATCTCTGCCATAAAAGAGACCTAAGCTCAAAGTGCCTCTAAGATATCTAAACACACATTTCACCACTTTCCAGTGCTTAGTGCCAAGGCTATGCATGAATCAGCTCAACTGGGAAACTGCATACTATATATCCGGCCTTTTGTTGCATGCATATATAAGACATCCCACATCTTGTTGATAAAGAGAAGTGTCAAATGAATCACTGGAATCTGCAACTGAAAACCTGAATCCTATCTCAACTAGTGTGGAAAATAGCTTGCAATCCTCAAAGTCAAAACACTGAAGTAGTTTTTCAACATACTTTGCTTGATGCATAACAATTCCCCCCTCAACGGATACAAACTGGATGCCAAGAGAGTAACTCAAAAGACCAAGATAAGTGACATCAAAAGTATGCTGCAAATCAGCCATAAGAATGTCAAGTTTTGCATCACATGACCCAGTCAAGAGTATATCATCGACATAAAGAACAAGCACTATAAGATCACACCCATCTTTCTCTACATAGAGTGCGCTTTCAATTGAACTACATGTGAAGCCAAGAGCAGCCAAGTATTTCAGTATTTTGTCATACCAAGCACGTGAGCTTGCTTGAGAACTTACGAGGCTTTATGCAAGGGAGAAACCATATTCTCTTTCCCTTTCATAGGAAATCTATGAGGTTGCTTCACATAAACCACTTCTTGCAAATCACCATTCAAGAAGGCTGTTTTTATGTCCAATTGTTGCACTTTCCAACCTCGATGGGCAGCCAATGCAACCATGGTATGAATGGTGGTCATGCGTGAATTAGGTGCAAAAGATTCCTCATAGTCAATGCCATATTGTTGCGCATATCCTTTGGCAACCAATCTAGCTTTATACCGATCAATGCTACCATCAGATTTTCTTTTAATCGTATAAACCCACTTTGTACCAATGGCATTCTTTCCTTTTGGCAATTCATATAACTCCCAAGTACCATTCCTATGTATGGAATCCATTTTTGATTGCATAGCACTCATCCATTGTGGATCATCACATGCATCTTCGAAAGAAAGTGTCTCTTCATTACATGCTATAGCAATAAGAGAATAATCCACAAAATTACTTGATGCATGGTAAGAGCTTAATCTTGTTCTACCAAGTAAAGGTGCACTCAATTTGCTATCTTCCAAAGTTTGTTTCACCCTCTTTGGCATAGATTGTGCACTCTTGATAGACATGTGTTCATTATGTAATACATCTTCAACATGTACATCATGTGTGCGCTGAATTTCATGCTCATTTTCAGCCATAATTTGACAAAAATGTTCAACCATATGTGCCTCGAAATTTCCAACAATTTTGATAATTTTTAACTGAATTTTTTCAGCCATGTTTGGCTAGAAATTCTCTGAATTTTCAGCCCTGTTTGTCTGGAATTTTTGAGCCCTTTGAGCCTCAATTGGTTGTTCTACATGACCATAGTCAAGGGCACCATTTTGGAACAAAGGCATGAGTATATCAAACACATCTACTCAGCTAACTGTTGGCTGTTTTTTGCATTCAAGTAGAGGGAAAACTGAATTTTCAGCAAATACCACATCTTGACTCAGAATAATTGTGTTCGTCAATGGATTATACAAAACCATATCGCTTCTTTTCAGCACTATAACCAACAAATATACATTTCTTTGCCTTGTCATCAAGCTTGTAACATTGTTGTGATGGCACAAGAGCACATGCCAAACAATCAAACATACGCATATGACTAACCATACGCTTATGAACATTCCAAGCCTCATACGATGTGATGACTCTCAATGCTTTTGTAGGGTAGTGATTCAGCAAATAGTTTGCATACATGACTGCTTCCATCTAGAGCTTATCAGGAAGATGCTTTCCTTTAATCATACATCATGCCATTTCAAGTAGAATTCTATTTTTATGCTCGGCAACACCATTTTGTTGAGGTGTATATGGCACCGTACATTGGTGTGAAATACCTCTTTCATGAAGAAAAGAATTAAACTCATGACATGTATTCATCACCACGATCTGTGCGGAGTCAAAAGCTTTTGTGAAGAAAAAAATTCAGCCATAGCTAAAAATGCGTTGAAGCAAGAAAATACCTCATTTTTTTCTTTCATAGGATACACCCATGTATGGCAAGTAGCATCATCAATGAAGGTAACAAAATATACATGCTTCCCAAAAGATGGAGTCTTGATGGGACCACATACATCACTATGAACAAGTTGCAATTTTCTTGTAGTGTGTGTATGACTATCTTTTGGAAAAGAAGCACGATGCATTTTTCCAAGAATGCAACCTTCACATGCATGCTTTTCAATGGAATCAAGTGTAGGCAAGCCAATAACCTTGTCCTTCTTTTGCAAGTAAGGCAAACTAGTGAAGTTTAAGTGACCAAAACGAGCATACCAAAGCTCCATTTCAGCCATGGAAGAAGTACGAGCAACCAAGACATTCGAGGCAGCCCTTTTGTATGTATCCATGCGATACAAACCATTACCTAATGTACTGGACATCATGATAACATCGCCATTTCTGAAATCATGAACCATACACTTATCGTGATCAAAGTGTACATGAAGTCCAGATTTGGCAATCAACGGAACTGAAATTAAGTTCTTTTTCATATCAGGCACATACAATGCATTTTTCAAGAGAATCATGCCTCCATTTGCAGCCATCAGCTCAATTTCTCCTACTCCAATGATAGGATAAGAGGCATTGTTTGCAGAAACCACATGTTCTCCTTTGGGTGCATCTTTCAAAGAGGCAAAAAATCTTTTGCATGAAGTTATGTGGTTTGAAGCACCACTATCAAAGAACCAGTCCGAATCTGTATCACTCACAACCATACATTAGAATGTAAAGAAACATCATAATGACATCTAACAACACATGCGCAAAAATCTTGAGCCATGTTAACTTCATCATTCTTTACATTTTCTAAATTTTCAGCAATAGACATGTCGGATTCCTTCTTCTTTTCATTGCATTTAGCAAGCTTTCTACACTCATCAATAGTATGACCAGTCTTCTAGTAATATTTTCATCTTTTTATCTTTTGCAAATTACCATCATTAGAGGAATGAGCGGAAGAGGAAGGTTGAGGCTTTGGTTTTGATGAACCCAAAGCTGAACTATACTTGATTTTCCCCTTTGGTGAGATAGCAAGTTCTTGCGTTCCCTCAATCAAACCACTCCTATTCACTCTAGATTGCTCTTTTTGAAAAACAAGAGACACGAACTCATCAAATGCATATATATTGGGATTCCCTTTTGCAACGAAATGGAGTGTAGTAGCAAATCTTTGAAAAGATTTCGGTAATCCTTTCAACAATGTAGAAATGAGTGATGCAACCTCAATAATCTCATCTATGCTTGCCAATTGCTCTTTCAAGTCCTTGATGCGAGTCACATACACATCCACCGACTCATTTTCAGACATACATACATCCTCAAGTTGCTTCCTCAAGTATGCAACATGTGCTTCATTACGCATGACATACAAAGAAGAAACAGTGTCCCATTCTTGTCTCGATGTAGAACATGAATGAATGTGTGGAACAAAATGACACTTCACCCAAGATCTCCCAAGAGACTCTGCCTTGAGTAGAGAGAGAAAGTATGAACAAGAAGAACTGAGGGTTTAGCCCACCTTTATAGCAAAGCTTTAATGACCCTTTTCACAGTCTAGTGTTCTTCCTAGTTAAAAATAGTCCGTAGGTCCTCATTTTAGGTGCAATTTCATTGCCCAAAAATCTTATAGAACCCTAGAGGGTGCGAGAATTAGTTCTCAAGCTAAAAGAATCCCTAGGTTGTACAAATATGAATTAAAAACTACTAGAAATCAAGTTTGGATATATTCCTAGAGAGGTGTTTTTTTTTTACATAAAAGTAGCTAATTTGGGGGATAGTTTTGCAATTTTGAAAGATCCCATTATCGTTTGCTTAGTTTAAGTGCTTCCATTAAAAATCCTTCTTTATTAATTCACAATCCAAACCATCTTCTGTCTCTTTGGATTTCAAATACTTCTTTGTTGAGTTTCTCTCTCTTCTCTCTCTCCAACAATAATGATACTTCTTTGTTGAGATACGGTAAGTTTTTTTTATGACATATTAACTAGCAAATACAACAGTTTTGCATGACTTGAACCTATCAAAAAAGGTCTTGTTGGAAAAATATTGTAATATAATACCAACGTAGGTAATTAGAGGGCAAAAAAGGTAGTAGAAATCAAATACATTGTATAATCTTTCATAGCTTAATATGCTAAGCCTCATACATTGCACATTGGGTAGGAAAGCCCTTTCTTATTTGATTCAATATGTTTGCCTTAGGATGAGAGCTCATCAAAGGTGGTTGCTTTTCCATTTTTACTAGTGTTGATTGCTTTAGGTGGTTACTTAAGCTATCATCAAACCATCTAAAGATTTCGAATTTAGGGGTATATTGTGCACGATCGATCTTCTTGAGTATGTTTCAAAACTTCGTTGTATATTCTTGAACTATGTCCCAAAGTTTCTGTTTATAATAAACTAAACGTTCAAAGAGTTTTGTTGTATCCATTGTTTGTGGAAAGCATTGATATCATGCTTAGTTAACCATTTTGCAAGTGGGCTTTTGAGTAGGTCTTGAAAAATACTGATTCCTGATCTATGCCTCCATGAGATTTAGTATAGAATATTACTCTTAGTACTAATTTGGGTTGTGTCATTCTATGATTATTGCTCATCAATATAAGTTTTGTATATATCACGGTGCTGTTCAAAAGCCATAGATAATCAATCATCTTTACTGGTTAATAAATTACCGACCTCAAATAGTTGTTGGTGTCTATGGATAGATGTTGTAAAAGATTTCTCTTCGAATAAGATCTAAAGACTAGGATGTTTGAACATATTTTCCTCAAAAACCTTTTGATGTCTTACAATTTGGTGAATAAAAAAATTACTCTTAAAGCGTTATAGGATTTCAATTTACTATTTATGTACGTTGAATTCAAACAAAGAGATATCTTTTCCATTTCTAGATGCCATTCAACGAACCCCCTCACGTTTTCGGTAGTATATAATGATTATGAAAGAAAACAATTGAACTCATCTATATTACCTCGGCCTAAAAAAGGCGATACTATTATTTTGATGAAATCTAATGCACCAAATTTAGAACAAAATTTGTAGAAATGTGCTTATGAAAAGAATCCAAAACTTCATCTAGGGAAAGATAAAAAAACAATACATCAATGCATCTAGAAAGTTTATCCAAATGACGAGAAAAGTAGAATGCCCAGATGGACATCGGGATATACAAGCTTCTCCTTACTTATGGAAGAAACTACCCATTCTAAGCGCTTATGTAAAAATGCAAAGTGCTTTGTTGGAGGTCATTATATAGATTTATACATCATAGGTGAGAAACATCATATGAGAATAAGGTTTCATATATATGAAGAGCCATTCCTTTTTATATACGATATCTACTTGAATCCATAAGAGTAAGTCGATGGGCATCTAGAATTCCATCCATTTGGCCTTTGAACCAAAAATCAAACAACCATACACTTCCACAAAAATATGAGTAGCATAGTCAATTGAATAAATCAATCAAATGTATTGCTCCTCATCATGAGAATGGGATTACGATTGGGGTAAGCCCAAAAAATAAAGAGTTCTTGGCTATAAGGATTGCATACGTTGCCTAGTTGAAAAGCCTCTCACAATCGGTTTTGAGTGGTGCAGTGGCTAGCTCAACTTGTAGAAACCTCATGGTTATGTGAGTCCATAATAAGCAAGAACTTGGATGTGTGAACGCCCTAGAAGTTTTCTCTTTGAATGCTATCCTAACAAATCCAACCATAACAAGTGCTATTAGGACTAAGGTTCTATCATATAAGGTTCCTTCACCCTATGGGAGTTTGATACAAGCTATGTGTGGAGAATCATAAGCGAACCCTGATGAACCAAGTGAAACCTACTTGATCTAAATGGTGTATCCTTGAAGGTTGTATCCAAAAGTGAACCCTCATGAGGACCATGTGAGCCTAGATATATACAATGATGTATCCTTGAGGAAACATCCAAAGAAGCTCAAGTATATTGGATAACAACTCGAATCTCAAGGAACGGCTTTCAACTACAAGTTCGTCCTAAGGGGGAGATTCTGGGGGTAAGCGCAACTTATGAATAGAAGTGGCTCTGGGATGAGACGATTATATATGATGCCCAGTACACAAGCCTCTCACAATCAGATTTGAGCTATAGGTGGATAGCTCAGCTTGTGGAAACCGCATGGTTAAGAGAGCCCATGCTAGAAGACAACTTGGAAGGGTAACCTCCTTGGAAGATTGCGCCCTAGTGGAGATTTTGGATATTCCTACCATAAGAATACCAAAAAAAATAATAAATGAGACTAGAGGTAACATTTACATTCATCACCTCAAAAGAAACAAACTTTCTCAAAGCAGAATCCCAAGCATCATACATCTCATCAATGAAGGCACTTCTTAAAGTCAAAATCGCATCCCTACGATTGGTAGGCACACCAAACATACACTTATGCGACTCATTCCAACCCTAAATTAAGAAAACTTCATTGCAAAAGAATGGTGGGATGCATTTATACAAGGTGAAACATTCCTAAATGATGAAAACAAATGCCTTAGCATAACTCCTTATCACGATAGTAGCATTATCACTAACATGTGTGATTTCATCAACTTCCTTTCTAGAAGAAACATCATCCTGCATGATACATGTGGAAGATTCATTATTTTTTTATGTCTAAACATGAGAATCATCCATGTCATCATTTGTATTATCAAAATGTACATCAAATATAGGATGATCATTAAGAACATATTCATGAAATATATGGTATACGTCATCATCATCATCATCCTTATAATCATAGAAAATTGGAGGAGAAGATGGATCATAAACACAATATCCATTATGATCAGTTTTTTAAATAATAAAAAATAGGAGTATCAATGTCATGACATATGATAATATTATCATCAATGGAATGAAAAGCAGGACCATTGCCATCATAAGCATTCATAAATAGATCATCTTTTAAGGAACCATCATCCAAATTTTTGTGCAAAATAGGCATATCATTTACACAAAGACATCTTTGTAGAACATTACTCTTTATTCAAACCAACATCATATGGGGACATTTCAAGAGCATCATGATTAAGAGTAGCATCTTTTACACAAAGTTGATCATGAGCATTTTCAAATGTAGCATGTGAAAGAGTAACCGTGACGAAATCATCATAAGGATCAATCATAGAAGAATTATCATGCACAAGGCTGTTATGACCATGATCGATGGTTTCATCTTGAAATTTAGCTGGATCCTAAATTCGTTGCACATGCTATAACATCATTGAATACTTTATCTTAACTCTACATTCGTGTGGGTTCAATGTCATCCTCAATATTTTCAATTGATGATGCAATTAGCTCTTCCAACTTTTTATCTTTTAATTGATTTGTATATTAATTCACTATGTTGTTATCATCACAGGAAGACTCATGTGTATCATGACAAGGTAAATATTCTTTTGCATGAGACAAATAAACATGCTCAAATGCACCCATTGCTCCCGATATAAATAACATAGGTAATGGACCAAAAAGATGGAGAATCCAAATAATTATAAAGATCTCCATAAATCTTTTGTGAAATTGGAAAGTTTAGCATGTAAAATCTTATAAGCATGTGCATCCTTATGTTGACATAATGGAGAACATTCGTTGATATTCAACAAGTCCTATCTCCAAACTCTGATGACTGTGTACATGGATCATGATTATGACAAGTGACTCATTCAATTGAATCATACATAAACATACATTAAGACTACAAACGTAAATGAGTAAACCTTCAATTTTATCGACCATAATAGCCATATACTTAGACTCTAGAGATAAATGAATTTACCATTGCTTTTCCCCTGACATGCATTGACCAAAAAACCCTCACCTTATTCGCACATTTGGAGGAAACAAAGCCCACAATCGCAAAATCAGAATTCTATTGTTTTGCTCCCTTTATCGATGGATTGGAACTAATTAAATAAAAGAGCAAGAACTTAAATTCATACGAGCCACATAGAGGGTATGGAAAGCGGCATCATGTCTAATTAAACCAAAACCAAAGTCTTATGGGTCCCCTTTTGATGCTACTAAGATAATTCAAGTATTAAACAAATTCACATATAGGCTAGATTTGCAAGTGAGTGGAGAGGTAGTGGGGTCAAGGTAGGCACCAAGGTCAACATAAATTGCTGACTGATGCTTTTGTATGCCACATAGCATAATATGCATATTTTTTCATGAACCTAACTTAGTATCATTAGTTTGGACAAGCATAAAGTCAAAATTGCGTTGTTTCCTCCCTCGCTCTTTCCTTCTTGATGTTGAAGCCACTAAGTGGTACATTGATTCATGTTTTCTTTTTTCACGTAGAATGCCTTTATATAGACCCAAAAATTGCAAGTAGATGTAAGATTGCATTGGATATGATTGGCTTGGGTCTATTGCACTATGAAGAATCTCGGAATGTGCATGCATATAGGAAGAAGAGACAATGGACACAAAGTCTCTCTCTCTCTCTCTCTCTCTCTCTCTCTCTCTCCCTATTAGGCAGAGAGTAAGCTTCTATAGATAGGAGGAATCATGATCAACTACAGAAATCATCATATTACTCTCCAGATTAGTTGCGAATACCAATCAACCTTTCTTGTGAACATCATTGTCACTGACAATGTGGCTCTCTCCCTTCTCTATCTTCCCATGTTTGATTGCTCACTTTAGGTAGCCAATCAGAGAAAAGCAACACTTGCACTTTCAGAGAGCTCAAAAATCCTTTAGCTCTGAATTGTTTGTCTTGATACACTCGTGATGAATCCTAGAGATTGTTGGTGTTATTCACAAGCCTACACATTTGGCTTGTAACTCATACACATATGAAGATGCATAGGAATCAATGCTAGTGGTTAATTACCACTTTATCCTTCTGTAAAAGTCACATTTGACTTGGAATCTTTGTAACCACCTACCCAAGGGAGTCGTGGAATTTATTAGTTTTAAAGAATCAATCAATTAAGAGAATATCTCCTAGGATGTAGGAGCATGATTATAGAGAGCCAAAAGTTTGAATTCAAATTCAAACTTTTGAACTCAACTACTATAAAAGTGATCATCAAAAAGTCGTGGTTAAATGAGTCACTTTCCGAGATTCTCATTCTCATTTCTGAGTGTGTGTGTGTGAGGCTTACACTCTAGCCCGCACCTATCTACACCATTAGGCAAGGATATTCATGCCTATGGCATTGTACAACAATGTCAATTTATACATATATCTACATTGTTGATTTCAGAGTTCTTTGTCATAGTCTTTGTTAGTTAGTCAACTTATGGAGATCATATCTCACTCATTGCTTCACCAAATTCAAAGATCTATAGCTTGTTGGAACCAGCGCAAAGTTGTCTACATGCTGCCAAAATTTGAAGGATTTCTAGTCAATTATTTCAGAGAAAACTTCGTTGAAGTGATCACTTGTCAAAGTCTGCAATAGTCCTAAAATATTGGGGGTAAAGGTTTACTTGCTAAATTGATTTTTGTGAGCATAGTTAATCTTTTTAAGTAATTTGACTTGGGATAGTTTGCTTGCTAAGTTAATTAGATACCCCTAAAAGGAATTTTTACAATTCCTACTACGTTAATCATACTGAGCAAAAGATACAGCAGGTGTATTGTCAAAAATAGAAGGTTTTCTTGAAGCCCTGAAGATCAAAACTGTCTGATTTGATTCTATCTTTTCATACATCATTTCCAAAGTACATAGGCCATTTGATGGTGTCATTGGAAAGCTAAAAGGTTCCACTTATCAACTCAGAAGCATCAAAGGGCTGGTACAAAGCACGATTTGGCAATACCTACTCATCCTCTTGAAGTGTCCATCCATCATTCCCAACAGTGGTATCAGAGCAAAATCAAGGTAAAATGGGAGATGATTTTCCTTCATTTATTCATAAATTGGATAGGACCAACTATCAGATATGGTCTCTAAGGATGAAGACATACCTACAAGGAAGGAGTCTTTACGGATACATCTCAAGACATGAGGAATCGCCCTCATTCAAAACCAGAGGACTACCAACAAAGGAAGAACATGAAAAGCTCAACACATGGTGTGCAAAACATGCATTAGCAAGCTCTTACTTACTCAAATCCATCTCTAATTTCCTTTTTCCACATATTACAAACTGTAAGACATCCCAAGAGACTTGGGAAACCTTCTCATCCTATTTTTCTTCCAACACAAGGGCCAAAAAAAACCAATTGTGGATTGAATTCACCACACTAAGGAAGCAACCTAAGTAGGCTATTTCAGAGTTTGTGACTAAGATTAAAGATATAGCAGATGAGTTAGCAAGCATATGAGAAGAGACTGAACAAGAGAAGATAGTAAGGCAAGTGATCAATGGGATTAAAGCTCATGAAAAATGGGCAAGCTTCACCACTACCATGGACCTATACATGGACATGCAAATTCCAGATCTTACCACTCTCATGAGGCAATTGCACTACCTCCCAAGCCAACTATGCAGGGAGAGGTAGATCATCAAGAGGAAGGGGCAGAGGAGGTAAGAATGGTAGGGGGAGACCCTATAGTGCTTCACCATGCAACATCTGTGGTTTATCAAATCATACTACAGATGAGTGTTTCAAGAACTACAAGAATCAAAGAGGTGGATAGTCACAATCAAGAGGGAGATTCAACCATCATCAAGGATACAACAACAACTACATTAACAACTACAACAACAACTACGATGGCAACTATCAAGGAGGGTTCATATCTAGAAAGGATTACAACAACTATACAAAAGAGCAAGATGATTCTCTTTTGATTATGAGCATGACTTCAAAACCACGTACAAATGATGACCATCTCTTCTACACTGACTCAGGGTGTTCAAATCATGTGGCTGGCAATGTAGCTCTATGCTCTGACCTTGAAGAACCAAGAGGTAAGCATTAAGTACAAACAGGTGATGAAACCAAGCACTCAGTAGTTAAAGTTGGAAATTTTAAGATTTATGATGGAAATCAAAACTTGTTGAGTAGGGTGCTATATGTACCAACCATTAGAAAAAATTTGATGAGTGTTGGACAGATTGTGGGAAAAGGTTTGCAGGTTAGATTCAATCAATTTGGAGCATATGTGGAAGATCCCAAGCAGGTGTTCAAGATAATTGCTAGAGGAGAAAAGACAGGTAGACTTTTTACTTTTGAGCTAGAAGATACAAAGAATATTGCACTCTACAATTATAAAGATCAAACACTTTCAAAGCTTGAGATTTGGCATAAAAGATTAGGGCATGTAGGAGAAAGAAACTTGAAGCAAATATGCAGGGATCAATGTGTAATTGGAATACCCAATGTTTCCAAACAACACATGATATATAAATGTGGTGCTTGTCAGTTTGGAAAGTCTCATAGGTTACCCTTCTCAAGGAAAGGCTACATGCATGAGGCCTACCTAGAACTTGTCCATACAGATGTATAGGGATCAAGCAAAGACCCTCGATTTTAGGACCAAGGTACTATGTATCTTTTATCGATGATTATAGCAGGTGGAGATTGTACTTTATGAAGCACAAAGATGAAGTATTCAACTGTTTTAAAAAGTATCTTGCACTTGTTGAGAATTAGACAGGGAAGAATCTAAAGAGGCTAAGGTGAGATGGAGGAGGTGAGTACTTCTCCAATGAATTTGAAGCATTGTTGTAGGATAGAGGAATCAAGAGAGAAATCACCACAAGGTATACCCCTGAACAGAATGGGGTAGCTAAGAGAAGAAATAGGTTGATTGTTGAAACAGCTAGGTCAATGTTAAATGAACAGATATTACCTAACTACCTATGGGTAGAGAGTGTATCTACTGCCACTTACCTCATAAACAGGTTACCATCTCAGTACCTTGATGGAATGACTCCTTATGAAGCATGGAATGGTAAGAGACCCTCACTTGATCATTGCAAGATATTTGGATGTGTAGCATATGTACACATTCCTTCTCAGATAAGAGGTAAGCTAGACCCTAAAGCTGAGAAGTTTATTTTTATTGGATATGATCTGATCAGAAAGGATACAGGTTGTACAACCCTTCAAATAAGGGATTCATGGTTAGTAGAGATGTTGTCTTTGATGAAAATGATTCTTGGTATGAGAATGAATGCAGGAAGTTTAAACTACCATATGACTTGGAGGAGGAGTTTCCAAGTCTTGCTAAGGATGAACCTACTCAGAATCAAGAATCCAATTCAGATGATGAAGACATTATCAATCTTGAAGAACTCAAGGCATGGAAGTACAGAGGCAAACTCAAGATGACGAAACTTGAAGACATACTTGCATCTTCAAATCAATCAATCAAAAGATCACAAAGGGAGAGAAAAAAACCTATCAGATATGGGTATGACACCTCTCTTGTTACTAAACACTCTATTTATCTTGCCAAAGACTTGTCAATTGAAGAACCAAGATCATATGAAGAAGCAAAGACCAAGACAGAATGAAAAGAAGCTATGGATGAGGAGATTGAAGCACTCAAAGAAAGTGACACATGGGAACTAGTACAAAAGAAAGAGTCCATGAAGGTAATTGGATGTAGATGGATCTATAAACTCAAAAGTAATTCTGATGGGTCAATAAACAGGTACAAAGACATATTGGTGACCAAGGGTTTTGCACAAACCCAAGGCATTGACTATGAAGAAACATTCTCACCTATAGCCAAGATGCGAACCATCAAGGTGTTGGTAAGTGTGGCTGCATCTATAAATTGGAACATGTATCAGCTAGATGTAAAAAATGCTTTTCTGAACGGATGGATTTCAGAGGAGGTATATATGTCACAACCTCCTGGCTATGAGGATCCAAACAAGGTAACATATGTGTGCAAATTGAATAAAGCTCTTTATGGATTGAAGCAAGCACCTAGGGCATGGAATCATAGGTTAACCACATACCTTCAAGACCAAGGTTTTGTCATGAGCAAGGCAGTCACTTCTCTATTCATCAAGAGAAGCAATTCAGAGGTAATATACCTATGTGTATATGTTGATGATATCATACTTATAGGTAATGATGTCAATGGAATCAAACAAATCAAGAACCACATGATGAAGGAGTTCAAGATCAGTGATCTTGGTCTACTAAAGTATTTTCTTGGACTTGAGTTAGTCTATACTAACTCTCGAATCTATATTACTAAAAAGAATACATACAAGATATGTTGAAGAAGTTTCATTTGCAGGATGCCAAAGTTGCAAGTACTCCAATGGAGGTAAACCTAAAACTAAGTGCCCATGAAGGTGATGAAATTGATGATAGTATAGGCTACCAAAGTATATTTGGAAGCTTGAACTATGCTACCTTAACAAGGATAGATATTGCATATGGAGTTAGTGTGCTAAGTCAGTTTATGCACAAGCCAAGGGTACCTCACTTAGAAGCTGCCAAAAGAATTCTAAAGTATCTCAAAGGCACTCAACATCATGGTTTGTATTTCCCTTACACTTCAAACTTGGATATCAAGATCTATTCAGATGCAGATTGGCCAGGATGCAAGGATGATAGGAGGAGCACTCCAGGATACATTTCATTTGCAGGTGATAAGCCAATATCATGGTCTTCAAAGAAGTAACCTAGTGTTGCTTTATCTTCTACAGAGGCAGAGTATAGAGGATTGGCAAATGCAACCCAAGAAGCCATATGGATAAAGTTATTGTATATAGAATTGGGTTTGTATACTAGCTCACCATTGATATTTGGAGATAATACAAGCTCACTTCACCTTGAAAGTAATCCTATTTATCATGCTAGGACCAAACATATAGAGGTCCATTACCATTATGTTAGAGAGAAGTTATTAAGCAAGGACATTCAACTAACATATGTATCAACCAACATGTAGTGTGCAGATTTGTTAACTAAAGCATTGGATGGAACCAAACTTTGCACGTTCAAATCAATGATTGGATTGCAGGATATACATGAAGATTGAAGAATGATGACCAAGCCAAAATGTTTAGCTTGAGGGGGAGCTGTTGGTGTTATTCACAAGCCTACACATTTGTCTTGTAACTCATACACATATGAAGATGCACAGGAATCAATGCTAGTGGTTAATTACCACTTTATCCTTTTGTAAAAGTCACATTTGACTTGGAATCTTTGTAACCACCTACCCAAGGGAGTCGTGGACTTTATTAGTTGTAAAGCATCAATCAACTAAGAGAATATCTCCTAGGATGTAGGAGCATGATTATAGAGAGCCAAAAGTTTGAATTCAAATTCAAACTTTTGAACTCAACTACTATAAAAGTGATCATCAAAAAGTCGCGGTTAGATGAGTCACTTTATGAGCTTTTCATTCTCATTTCTGAGTGCGTGTGAGGCCTACACTCTAGCCCACACCTATCTACACCATTAGGCAATGATATTCATGCCTATGGCATTGTACAACAACGTCCATTAATACATATCTACATTGTTCATTTCTGAGTTCTTTGTCATAGTCTCTATTAGTCAGTCAACTTGTGGAGATCATATATCACTTATTTCTTCACCAAATTCAAAGATCTATAGCTTGTTCGAACCACCTCAAAGTTTTCTACACGCTATAAAAAGTGGAAGGATTTCTATGCAGCCATTTGAGAGAAAAATGCATCGAAGTGATCGCTGGTCGAAGTCTGCAACAATCCTAAAATATCGGGGGTAAAGGTTTACTTGCTAAATTGATTTCTCTGAGCATAGTTAATCTTTTTAAGTAATTCCACTTGGAATAGCTAGCTTGCTAAGCTAATTAGATAGCCCTAAAAGGAAGTTTTCCAATTCCTATTGTGCGGGTCATACTAAGCAAAAGATACAACATGTGTATTGTAAAAAATACAAGGTTTTCTTGAAGACGTGAAGTTCAAAGGTGTCTGTTTTGATTCTATCTTTTCATACATCATTTTCAAGGTAAATAGGCCATTTTATGGTGTCATTGGAAAGCTAAAAGGGTCCTCTTATCAACTCAGAAATATCAAATGGCTAGTACAAAGCAGGATTTGGTAGTACCTACTCATCCTCTTGAAGTGTCCATCCATCACTCCCAACAGAGATGTGGTGATACATGGAAGATTCTCTCTCCTATAGACTACTATTCATTGTTAGTCTCTTCTACTATAGGAATGATTTACGATGTTGGTGGTTTCTAAGTTCTCTAACACGTGCATATAGATTAGGTAATCAATCATTGGTGATCATGATTGCTTGTTAAGCTTATAAAAAATGATAAAATTAGCATGGTAAATCTTAGAAAAGTCATGAAGTCATCTCCATAAAGTGAGAAGTGTAGCCAAAATGCAATAAAAGGTAAACCCATTGCACATGGAGCAAAGAGAACTAGAAGAATCCCTATTGGATGTCACTCAAAAAATCATGAAAATTGACCATGCATAATATTAGGGCATAGAACATAGATAGCTTGGGTTAATGAGGCTATGGTTCGTCATCGATGGTGGTCATAGTGTGTTGCAGAGGGTCGACATCTACATTTGCATTGTGCAATAGAGAAAATCAGGGTGGACCTCTTTTCACTATTGAGAGTGTAGAAGTTGGACTCCATTGTGGAACACAATGGCTAAGCTCAACACGAAAGTCCATGGCCTATGTGCTCACATAGAAGCATTGAAATCATAGGAATTATTGTATCCAACTGTGGATTAGTCATCTAAAGAGAAAACATAGGGAGAGTACATCATCTTGCTCAATCGCATTTCCTACAAATGGTAATAGAGGAAAGGATATAGCAGTAGATAGAGCATGCAACAAAACGTTGTGGTTTGAACATAATGTGGTTTCCATGATGTTCGTGATAAATAAACTTTCTTTTGAATGCCGATCATGATAGCTGCTCGAGCTCTTCGTCAAACTATCAACACACACAAAGTCTTGGATTCTATTGTCCTCCTAGCCATGCCTAAGCATGTAGTAAATACGTGAGGGAGTTATCATAGACTCACTCTTTTTTCTACTCTTCTACCTAAGGAGGTATTTAATACCCATAAGTGCCATGTGGCACTCCTCATAAGAGGAGGTTCACTCCATGAACTATCATGACATTTCCTTTGCCTTGAAAACATTTTTGTCCTCGGAAATGTAGATGAAATGTCCATAATGGTAGAAGAAAGTGCTTGGACTCCCCTAAACCCCATGTACTCTATGTACATGGTCATCTCTGTGTGTGTTGTTTCCCCATATCCTTCCCCTTAAGAAGTCTCATATGAGATGGTCTGGAAGGTGGGAAAACATCAAAGTGGTGCCTACTATCTCCCATGTACACTCTGCCTCCAAACTATCAATCCCAAAAGATATAATGTCATCAGAATGACGTGAGTACTTATGATGTATCCTCCTTGGAAGAATATTATGTAAAGCAAGTGTAAAAGTGCCAAGCTTATAGGATTGACCATATTATTATGGAGATAATAAACCATATAATCCTCTAAAATATATAACAAAGTCCCATAACAAGTGACTTCAAACTCATTTAAGACTGAACGATAGATTGCCCTCATACAACTCTACGTCTTCCTAACCTTGAGTGTACTCACAAGTAATAGTTTAACCTTACTACCTTGTGAACTATGTGAATCCATCATCTAGCTCATGGCAGTAAAATGCAATCTCTACATTTAACCAACCAAGAATTATGTGGTTTTTCATCCATTACCTCTGGACTAAGTTCTATTGGAAGAGCATCTATAGGCACTAAGAGTTTGGTACCCCAATAGGTTAGATACATCCCTATCTCGTAGAAACCCTAAGGAGAGAACTCATAAATCTATTCCCTATCTCACTAATGTCAATAACTAGATCATCTCATCTACTCAAGGACCATTACTGGAATTAAATATCACCACTTCTCTGTGAGGTCTAGAGGTGAGACTCAATCTAATCACCATGATTAACTGATCTCCCCCTTTTACTTGATAGAAGAGTGCCCCTTCTATCTTAAAGAGCCAAAATGAGAAAGTGAAACTCTCTCTCTCTCTCTATTATCTCTACTAAGGAAAATAGCTCTAATAGTGGAATCTATTCCACTTTCCCTTTCCATTTGAAAGAGATTCTTTCAAATCCAACTGCTCTACTCATCCATAATTGAGAACATACACATACGTTCTCCATATTTTCCCTTCCAAAATAATTGAGAATCAAACTCCTAGGTGAAGGAAAATTACATTGAAATGTAGAGTAAATGAATTCCTTCTAGAATAAACTAAAGGATGTTTTGTGAACATCTCTTGTCTCTAAAGGAGAACATACTCTATTCTTCTCCAAAGAAGAAATCATATTTTCCTTTCCTTTTTCCCTTTAAGGAAGATGAGCTAAAGTGGAATCTCTAAGCTAGAGTGAGATCACTCCCAGATCTCTAAGGTAATTCCCTCTTTCTCTTTTTCGTAAAAGAGAAACTTATGAATTCATCTTCTCCTCTCTTCCATGACTAATAATTAATCCCTCATTACAGACATCCCTATGAAGATGGAGAACAAATCTCCCCTAAATGATGAATGTGCATATAATGATGAGTGGAGAAAATAAATTCCTTATAGGGGTCAAATTCCTCTACTAAAATGGTCAACAATGATATAACATGAATCTTATGAGAAATACATGTGTATCCATACTAAAGAGCTATCTATGCCAGCCATCCTCTGTGCATGGATCTATACGATCCCATCAACTTATGGAATTATCCTTCTTGAAGAGCTTAAAATGAGTATCTGATACCAATGTTGATAAAATCGCCTATCACATACTGTACTAGAAGAATAAATCTTCCCTAAACTATGAAGGGTAACTCCCAATCCTAAGGAGATGTCTACTAAGAGCTCTCCTCTGATCTAGTGAGACATGATGCCATGAATGATGAGTCCTTTTCTCCCTGGCCATATAAGAAGAGTGCTCAAAGGGAAGTCGTGTCCACCGTCCCATACCACTGGACCCTTCTTTCATTTCATGGTATCATACCTACACTAAATCAAATATATATTCCATATATATGTAATTGAATACATAAGTGGACTCTAATGAATGACATATCGTAAACTCATGTCGGTGGACTCAAATGAGTCCCATGTCCTCAAACTAGTAAGTTTGTTTTTAGTCACCATGTGATGATATGTGACAATGGATATCCCTTTCTTATTCCAAAATAACTTTTTCCCAAGTACCAAGACTAGTTCTAAGTACCCCTCTATAGATCCCAACATACATATATATGTATTGGGTACCCCAACTATTCTCAACAAAGGGATTTATGCTCTATATCATAGAGCTAGTGCCATACCTGTGGCCTTCCTAACAATTCACATAAGCACCCATCGATGCTTAGGCTCATGAAACACATATGTGTGATCCCACCTAATTGGTTTCCTTAGTAGTGTAGCAAAAATGCCTCACTACTTGCTCAAGTGATGTGCATGAGTAAAACTAGTCACTCTTTGGGTATTTTTGGTAATACCCAATAGTCTCATAATCATAATGTGAGACTCTTGTGAGGATAAGTAAATCTTCACTACTTCAGAGATTATCATAAATGTATCTTACGTGCAAGTATGCAACTTCCTAAAACCTATAGGATTGCTTCTGCACATTTCTAATGGTGAAGGTCAAACTCCTTCCCCTTAGCAATCCTATGGTCTAAATCCATAAGGATTATGTGTAGGGATCCTGTTACTACTGAAGTTGCCTTATATATACTACTATGATGGTACTAATTCCATAAAATACATGCTTACAAGCAGGATAAACTTTATTGATGTTTGCAAAAAAGGCATATTACCATGCCATAACATTCTTACCTAAAGGTGTAAGTGCATATATAATACCATGAGGTGGGAAAATTTTTGACAGCATTTCCCCTAGAACTGGAGTCCCAAAAAATTTTAACCATAAACTCAATGGCACACAGGCCATTGAACAACATAGAGCTTGAGAAGCCTATGGCATGCATGTCATAAACTCATACATGGACTCCATAACTTACAAGAACATAAAAATAAGTGCTAGCAATAATTCTCTTTGGTGCATAACCATGTAGCTCTTGCAATCATCTTTCTCGCAAACAATCAAAAAGTGTACTTCTCGCATGTTGATCCATACTTTTAGAATTGAAACAATGATCAACTTGGATATATGCACTGCAATCCATGCATGAACATATAGAACAAAGCATACATCCATGAATGATTTGGTATTGGAATTGCATGCATCCAATCATTCTTGACTAGCTTTCAGACCTCTGCACCTTCTTCCTCAGATCGTAATATAAACTTTGAAGTGTCAAAAAACATCGGATGACTTCACAAAACATAAAGCATGGTCAGATGATTACCAAAATAATGCAAATTTACCAAGAAAATGCATTTGTAATCTCTCTTTAAACTTGCAAAAACCATTTTAGGACCCGACAAAAATCATAAACGGTAACATATATCATGTTCAATGGGTGCAAAGTGAAATTACTTCATTTGCCTTCCCGATTTGTAAGATATGGCTCTCGGAAGGTAGTTGCCAAAGATGTTTAGACTTTGAAAGCCTATACATACCTATAAGAATACATATTTTCCAATGTTTCTTTATATAAACTGAAACTAGACTTTGCGCTCCTCGAAATGGGCCATAGCATGCCCAATTCTAAGTTTTCTAGCCCAAGATATGGCCTTTCCAAGCAAAACATGCCAAACTAGTGGACTGTTGGAGTGGCTAGAAAAAGGGTGAAAATGTGAGCTTTGGAGTGCCCAAAAGCATTCTTCCATCAAGAAGATCATAGAATTCTCTCCAAGAACTCAGAGAGTAGTATATGAGGATGATAGGGACTTATTTTGCCTTTCCAAATCCTCCCTTATTGCATGCTAATTTGCTCCCAAAAAGAGCCCAAAATCAAGATGTTTACTTTGATGTAAATACTTAAATGGGAGCTTTTAGCAAGCTTATAATCAACTCCTAATGTAGATTTTTCTTAGATTTTCTCTTCTCCGTGGTAATGCATACACCATACTTCATGTATGTGTGCATAATTCATGGAAAGCCTCTTCAATAGTTTCTTTTCTTACTCCCAGAAGTAGACTTTGGTAAAAATTAACATCTCAATTTTGTTCCAAAAACTGCTAAAAGGGGGTCTTTGAGGAAGTAAAAGTCCTCCTTAACTAATTATTTGGATGAATCCAATGATTTGAATATGAAGTCCATATAATATATTCGCAGTATATATATTTTTTTCCCATCCATTTATAGCTAGTGCACCCCTTTTTCCCTCTTCCAATATGGGAATTTCTTAGATTCAGGTGCTTAATTTTTTTTCTCAAACAATGATGGAAGGGCGTTTTTTGGAGCTTCAAACTCCCATCATACTAAGTTATATTTTGTATTTCTTAATTATATATGAAATTCCATACACTAGACTATAAATATACATGATTTTTCCTACCAAACTAAGAAAAATCGTGCTTCATTCCCCTTTTCCAAAATGGCTACTACATAAAAATAACTTCTGAAATTTATGTGAAAATCATGATAGTAGGCTATTTTGAAGGCACCTAAAGCTTATGCTTTCTTGTAATTTGACGGAACTTGGGGATTTGAGTGAGACTTGACAGAGTAGAAGAAAAATACCACAAATGAGCTAAGGAGCTTATATAGAGACGTTACGATCTATTACATACATTACCATGTCGCAACGTATATTACCATGTGGCACATTTTCATTCATCCACGTCATTTAACCGTTGTGGATATCAACATGCAAGTTTCCATTTGTGAAAATTTTATTCGTCCATGTCATTTTACCGTTGGGATTATCGAGGCCTTGCCACATGGCATGGACTCATTGGTCCACTTGGATTGTCCAACGTCTCATTTCCTTCATAAATATCATATCCCTTAACTTTTTCTAATTTTATACCTTGAACAACTTTTTGTACCCATTCTGAGTGCTCCTACACCTAAATTTTATACAAGAACAATTCTAGTGGTAGCACATGTTTGACCATCTTTGATGGCCTCTACTCACTTGCATCTTCCATCCCTTGCATCTAGACTTAGAGCCCTCAAAGAATTGATTATGAAGAATTGTTTTAGGATGAGTATGAGGTTACGCTATATAGCTCAAAATCATTTCCCTTTCATGTATGACTCATCTTTGAGACAAGACCAATTCAAGCGATTATGCCCATCCAAGATTCTCTGATGAGCATAATCTCTTGAATTGGTCGTGTCCTAGATTCATTCATACACTTGAGTTCTTTGGTTTTCGTTTTATGAAATCCCTTTATTCCTCATCATTCATAGATATTGACCAAAGAAATGGGAAAATTAGTCTCTATTTTTTATGATTTTGACATACGAACAATTCAAGTGATTAGGTCCATCAAAAGACCTTGAATGGATCAAATCCCTTGAATCCATCGTGCCCTAGTTTCATTCCCTTAGTCGAGATTTTTTTTTCTCTCTATGCAAGATCCTTAATGTCCTAGATACAAAGGAGGCCATCTTGAACCTCATATTCCATGTGAACTTGTCTATCTTGCTATTCGCTCAAAACTTGTAGAAACCAACACTACCATTGCATCCCGAACATGCCAAAACCCTAAGATTGAATCTTTATTTGCATAATTATGATCAAAGAGGTCTTGATGAGCCTATTTGCACATGAATCTAGGACACTAGCAATTCAAGGGATTAAGCTCATCTGGAAATGTTGGATGGGGCTAATCGCTTGATTCTGTCCTTTTTGAAAATTAGTACAAAAAGGTTTATCAAGACCTCTCGATATGAGAATCATGGAAATAGACAGTCAATCTTAGGGTTTTGGCATGTTGTAGAAGCAATGGAAGTATACGTTTCTCCAAATTCTAAACCAATAATAAGATATAGAAGTTCACATGCAATGTGAGGTTCAAGATGACCTTCTTTGTGTCTAGGACATGAAGGACCTTGCATAGGGAGAAAAAAAAAATCTCAAGTAATGGAATGAAACTAGGCTTGTATATGGAAAAATTGAACAAAAGGAAGTTGTCGAGGAGAAAAGAACAATAAGAGTTGAGTCATCTTTGAGACACAACCAATTCAAGGGATTATACCCATGCAAGATTTTTTGATGAGCCTTATCACTTGAATCGATCGTGTCCTGCATTCGTTCATGTACTTGAGTTCTTTGTTTTATTCTTATGCGATCCCCTTATTCCTCATCATTCATATACATTGCCCAAAGAAATGGGCAAATAAGCTTATCCCTATCATTCATAGGAATTTGCAAAAGAAATAGGCCAAATATCTTTGTTTTTTCATGATTTTGAGGGACAACTGATTCAAGCTATTAGGCCCATCCAAAATCTTCCAATGAGCCTAATCGCTTGAATTGGTCGTGTCCTTGACTCATATCTTAATTTGAGTTTTTTTTTTTCATTTTCTTATGCAACTTCCTTTTGCTGCATGATTCCTTTTCCCTATCACATGTAGAGTCTTAATATTATCACTTTTTTTGTAGATATTTAAATCAAATGAAGACAATTTTCGTAGCAAAGGGAAGGGCACAATGAAAGCTTTAGAGAAAAAAGGAAAACCTTGACTTAGGATTCATTCTTTTTTTAACATAAGCTTTCTACAGAAGATTTTGTTAAATTCAAGCTCATTCAATAGACTCAAAGAAGAATAATGCCTTTTTGTTTCATCAATTCTATGGTTTCAAAAATTGTAAATACATCTATATGTAGTTTTTGGTAAGAAAAATATGAAAAAATATTTCAAATCCTATTTGATACCATCTGTGTACCTTTAGGTTCACATTAGAATGAGATTTCACTCTTCTTGTATTTAATCCAACTTTTTCTTGAAAGGATTTTCCTCACATTGATTATTTTCGTCTGTTGATAACTTTTAGCATGTGTTCCTTAGTATTTTTCCTCTAAAGAACTAATAAAAAACTTGTTAGAATGGATTAATTTTTGTAACTTCTTTTTTTGTGAATCAAAAGAATCTTGTTCTTGCTTCATAATGAGACTTTTCCATCCCCAGAATGTCCCATTTGGCAGGGCTTCCTTTTTCCACAAAGAATGGACCATGCGAAAATAGGATATGCTATAAAAACATAAAGATTAAGACCATAATAGTTTTTTTGAAAATGTAATATAGGAATAAATATTCTCTTTAAAGCTCACCAGGTATTAAGTTATGGCTTTGACACTCCAAGCCTTTTTTGATGGTTCCTATAAGCTCTGTGATTGCCCTTTGGAAACTAGTCACATACATGTCAGATATGGCATATTGTATTTCTTCCTCATGATCTACAAAAATTCATCTCTTATATGTATTGCATGTAGTTATTTAAGAACTTACACAAGTTTGGAAAATATCCACATAAACCCTAATCACCATCTCCTACAAATCTAATAAAATCACGAAGATTATGAAAAAGGTGGGTACCTTCTAATTCGAGGATCATTTGAATATGTAGTTTCATCTATCCATATGTCAATATGCTTTTCACCTTCTTTGCATGATGCTTCAGCTTTGCAAGGTCGTATAGCTATTCGGAAGATCTTTTTTATTTTTGCATACCTATGAATCTACACAATATAGGTGTGGAACTTATCACAGAGTCCTATTGGTTGAAATTTCCATGAAAGTGTTTGGATTGGGGTTCTACATGGATAGTGCATGTAGAATTATGAAAAAGATAGAAGTTGGTTTGCTTTCAAGAGTAGAGAAACAAGGTGGAACACATGCTAACAACACCATTATATAGGTCGAAGGAGAAGATGGAAATTTCAAAATTTTCAAACGTCTGATGGGCATAAACTTTGAGGCATACCACTTTTTATGATTCTCACACAAAATTTCTCTCTATTCCAAAACTAATATATTCTAGGAAGATAGATTTTAAATGAGCATACATGGAATTTTCAAAGATGATTTGACAAGATTAATCTAGGTTAAGAACAACTAATTGAAATCCTTACGCGATCGTTTTTTACATGTTTTTCTCCCCAATGCTTTCAAATCCTAGATGCTCATTCATATATATTATTCCATTCCTCCCCTAGTATATCAACTCAATAGGTTTGATATTTTCCTCTTCTACAAAAGGCATGATTGTAGCAAGCACTAGTTCTTGCTTATGTCGCCTACTGGTAGATTGAAGCTTCAATCCCATTAATCGCCTCAAAAGCTTACGAGCACAAACACAAGAGGCTGCTTTCTATTGTTTTTCGTGTGGATTGGACATACATCATCCCTAAAAACCAAACCGAACACACCAGTAAGAATTGCAAAGGTGTTTATAGAAGGAAAAACAACATGGCTTTAAAAAAATCAAATGGTCCAGGATTAAGGACGTGATGTCCCAACCATTATTATTGAGATGGGATGGAATTGATCACTCAATATATTTAGGAGTCACATTATAGACCTAGTATTTGGGCAAACTACTTGTAAAATAGCCGTTTTCCCATACATGTAGTCTTCACAATAGATGCAAATCTTCAAAAATAGTTCCATACACAACACTTTCAATCTAAAAACGCAATATACTATACTTCATTATGAACAACGCTTAACATCAACGGAGGTAAGATAAAATATGGTGTTCTTGCGAATGAATTTTTTTATTACAACCAATAGGGCAACATAATGCTTCGTCATTACCGCCCCTTCATATCCCCTTTGCGTTGGGTTTCACAGTGTTCTCGTTGATTCTAGCTATCTTTTGATATATTTTCGTTGTTGTGTGTGTATGTGTGTACTTCCATGCATCCAAACGGTTATTTATCCTTTCGGAAGTAACATATCCCGTGACTTTAAGTTCCTTCTATGACATTCAATATTCCAAGTATTAGAAAATCAAAAGGATACATAAATTAGAAAAGGGACTAAATTTTTCACAACAAAAAAAAATCCTACTCAAGCGCCCTGCTTGTTGGCAATCGGATCAAACAAGAAGAAATCGACAGTATTATCAAAATGGGTAATGAGAATTGGTGCTTGTTGCACAACCATATCCAAGATTAGGGCATTTTGATGTATGCCAGATGCAAGTTGTTGGGGAATCTCACTTCAATGGTGTGGAATTAAAGCAAACAAAAATAAAATTGAATACATTGCAAGGACAGAGAATAATGTGAATTTCCAGTTCAAACTTAATCCAAAGTCGTTTACTTCTTGGACTTTGTGTAGTTGAAAAATAAGTTGCGAGAGTTATAGCATACATTCATCAGAAAGACGAAAATTCTCCTGCTAAGGCGAACCCCAAATCCAATAACCCTCCTTGGTGTACGTGGTGCTACATTGGCCATATTTTCCTTTCTTGTCTCAAGATTATCAAAGTGTGGGAAAACGTTTAAAGAATCCGCAGGTTTGCAAATCCTCGAAGGAAAGTTTGGATGTTGAAGAGTGTTTTCGTTAAGAGTGATAAGATTAAGAATGTTTAAGCAAAGGAATGTCCTTATTATACAGAAAAACCAACTTAAATAAAGACGGATCTATTTAAATTCTATTTAAAGCTTATTTGTTTAAAAAAATACGCGTCTACGAGATCCACCCAATGTAATAATAAACAACTGACTAGGACTATTCCCTGTGTGTTCAAAATAAAAAGAAAGTTTAGTCACATCAGTGTATAGACACTTTCCTTGGGTTGGAATGAGGCACTGTCCTTGGAGTGGAATGAGGCGTCCGATAAGTGGTAGGCCAATGAATTATAATTATATGATAGATTAAACGGTACTTTAATTAGAACGAAGTGGGGCTTGAGCTTATCAAAAGGTATACTATGTCACATCAGATGCCAATAATTTGGTGTTTAGTGTATGCTACCTTATGTCCAATGCAGTGGGGCTTTTAAGTTAAAATAAGTAGTGGCACAAAGTTATAAATAGAGTATAGATGTAGAGATTAAGGCAGGCGAGAACGTATTCTTTCAATCACATCAGGCGCCAAAGATGAGATGCTTTCAATCACCGAGTGGGATTTCTGATACGTTCTAGTACGTTTTCAAGATAAGCATGTCCTCATCTCTGACACGTTCTTCTATATTTATCGTGTTAAAGAGTCATTCCTTTACTTTTTACTTTTTGTGATCGCGTCTCATGAAAAGTTGCTTTTCGATTGAGCTCATAAGACAAAAAGAGCCACCGACATGCTCCTGTAACATTAAAGAATTTAGGGTGAAATGACCAAGTGAGGTTAAAGAGCCTTAGTAAGTGCATTATAGATACTGGCAGCTTCCCTGAAAGCAATGATAATCAAAATGAATTGAAGAACCTAGCATATAAATATTCGAGTAGCTTTTCAATTGCAAGTGATATTGAGCCCTTTATGCATGAAGCATAATCCCAAAAGTTTCGTTGCCTGATAGTAATTTGGTTTCCAATAAAGCCTTAAGACTTTGATACATGTATTCTCTCTTCTTCGTGTTAAATGAGATGAAAGGGCAATCACATCACCCTCGAATGGCTAGATGATTAGCCAACGCTACTTTAATTAGAACGAAGTGGGGCTTGAGCTTATGACCAGTTATACATTAAACGTTATAGAAATGTATTCTCTCTTCTTCCTGTTAAATGGGATGAAAGGCCAACGCTACTTTCACATGTAGCATGTAGTGAGAGCTGCAGTCGCATTGTTTAAGGACGATTTTCACATGTGAAATATTTTGTAATATTTCTTATCCTATAGAAAGTATAAAAGTTTATGCAGTCTAAATTTTACCCCTACGTTTCAATGACTAACCTTCACATACGCAATCGATTTCCTTCAAGAAAAAAGAAGAAATATATTCAATCAATGAATCTTTTTGAATTCCATATTGAATAGCTTAAATAGACATGAACATTGACATAGAAATCATCAATAGTGAAAAGAAATTCTAATGATCGTAAGTAATTTATTTACTTCCCCTTTTTTTTTTTTGTTTCTGAACAAATTACCTTCACAGAACCTTCATACTACTCCTATCGTGACTATACTCTAAAAATTTCTGATGAATGAATTTTCTAAGACTACGGATGTAATCCCTCGACTGAAGTTTTAAAGACGTCTGTCGATCTCCCTTTCCTAGTCTTTTATATGTATGTATTCCAGAGACATGACCCATCATGAAGGCAGTGATGATATGCGCAAATGCAATGGAGGCAGTAATTTATAGTAATATCTTAAAGGGATAATACAGAAGATTCCCGGCTCAATATGTACACATCAAGTCCATATGTACACATTAAGGGATGCCAAATGTGATCTTCTTCTCTTCTGGAAGCGTACACAAGATGAATGTAATGATGAGCATGAAATTAAATGCGTTAGCATAGGAAAAAACATATTTCACATAAGTATTAACGGCCAGGGACAAGGGAATACTGAGGATAGTTGTAAGAGTGTCCACCCTTCTCCTCGTATATAGAAATGAAGAGGAATCCTGAGTCTCCAAACTCATTTAATACTGCAAGTGATGATCTGTAAAAGGGACTTCATTACTCAAACATTTATATTAAAATCCGTGGCAGGTTTGCATAAAACGACGTGATGCGAGAGTTCCATCACTCATTCCGAATTTCTCCTTAAAAGTATGCAAATATTCTTTTATCTTTAGAATCAAGCCTCAAGCTAGATATTTCATAGTAGGTATTTTCAACAAAGAAAATTTTAAGGTGTTCACAATCAGGTCCTACTACTCTACAGGGTCTCTATTATCAGTGAATGTACCTAAGCAGAAAAATCTTATAGGTATACACTACAACGCATCAAGGTTACACCGAGGTTTCTACCGAGAAAAATAAGTGCTCACATTTCTTGTCATCCTGAACGCGTGTAAAAGCCTACCGTGCCTTGCAATCCAAGTACTTGTAGAAAGCAGCTTCCTTTATTTCTTCCCTCCTATTTGCCCACCGTCCACCATTTTAGTTCATTATCTCTCACCCTCATCCCCTCACGTTCTCACCCTTACTCTCTCACACTCATCAAATCTCCTGCTTCTTTTGTGAAGAACACACAT
This sequence comes from Ceratopteris richardii, assembly GCA_020310875.1. Lineage (NCBI taxonomy): Eukaryota > Viridiplantae > Streptophyta > Polypodiopsida > Polypodiales > Pteridaceae > Ceratopteris > Ceratopteris richardii. The sequence goes on along the minus strand of CM035425.1, from coordinate 129,287,129 downwards.
AATGTGTGGTGATAATTGTTGGACTACTTAAACCTCTTTAGAAACTATTATAGCTTCATATTTTCTCCTCTCGACAACCATTGACCGTAGTCGCATCCCATGCTTGCATCTCCCTCTACGTGCACCACCTCCACCATCCCGCAAGCGTCTCTCTCTCTCTCTCTTGTGTGCCTTTGCCCCCCGCCAGAGCTCTCTCTCTCTTTCTCTCTCTTTCTCTCTCTCTCTATCTCTCTCTTTCTCTCTCTCTCCCTCCCTCTCTCTCTCTGAAAATTTATAATATGTGTTCTGAGAAGCAAGTTCTGTCACATAAGATGCCAATAATTTGGTGTTTAGTGTATGCTACAAAGTTATAAATAGAGTACAGATGTAGCGGTTAAAAATTATTTATAAAAATGAATACCATATATATATATATATATATATATATATATATATATATATATATATATATATATATATATATATATATATATATATATATATATATATATATATATGGATAGCTTAATTTTGGTTGTCAAAGAATCTCTACTGGCTTTAGGTACGCCTGCATGTTGTATCACGCATTTTCTTATGTAGCATGTAGTGAGAGCTGCAGTTGCATTGTTTAAGGAGGATTTTCACATGTGAAATATTTTGTAATGTCTTATCCTATTGAAAGTATAGAAGTTCATCCAGTATAAATTTTATCCCTTCATTTCAATAAGTAACCTTTACATATGCAATCTATTTCCTTTGAAAAAAAAAATCAATCAATTTTGTAATTCCACTTAATACCTTAAATAGACATAAACCTTGACAGAAAAATCGTCAATAGTGAAAAGAAATTCTAATGATCGTAAGTAATTCCTTTTCTCTTTTTCTTTTTTGTTGAGAACAAAACACCTTCACGGAAAAATAATCATAACCTTCATACTATTCCTATCGTGACTATACTCTACAAATTTCTGATCAATTAGTTTTGTAAGATTACGGATGTAATCCCTAGACTGAGGTTTTAAAGAAGCCTCTCAGTTTCCTTTTCCTAGTATAGGTATGTATTCCAGAGACTCAACCGATATGTGCAAATGCAATGGAGGAAGAACTTTATAGTAATACTTCAAAGGGATAATACGAGACATTATAGGAAATTCCCGTCTGAATATGTACATATCAAGTCAATATGTACACATTAAAGCGATTCCATATGTGATCTACTTATATTCTCAAAAGCAAGTATAAGATCAATGTAATGATGAGCAATATAGCGAGGGTTCAGTGTTCTTGTAGAGCCTTGTCTTTACTATTGACCACATGCAACCATACTATGTGCATTTCCTCAAGCTTTCAAGTGGATAGTCATGCTTTCTCTGTCGAGTTTTGAGTGGTTGTTCTTCACGCTCTCCCTAAGAGGGGGGAGGGGTTTGTGCTTCAATGGCTATGGGGCATGTCTGCATGAAGGTGATGGTGGTCAGTTCGTATCCCAAGTTTACAACACACTCATTGTGCCCTTTAAGGAGGCATTAAGTGCTAATGGAGAGTTTATGCCTGGCTTTCTCTCCATCATAAGCTCAAACAAGGAACTCAATAGCGTTGTGGAAGGTGCTGAAAGGAGGCGTTTTGTTTTGGCTAAAGATTCAACATTCAACTCAGGCCTCTTCCCTTAGGTAGGGTCTCATTCTCATATTGTTATTCCACAGCTTGAGCAAGATAAATCTTTTGCGCACGCAGTTCACTCTAGAAGTAAGTAGTCATTTTTGCCAGGCTTCCCTTTGCAAAACTATGATGTCATCAAAGATAAGACGCCTATACACTACACTCCTGATTGTTTCTTCAAGGAAATGTGCACTAGTACTGGTCAACTTGACCATGCTATGCTTGTCATCAAGAAGAGGTCCTTTGCTCAATGGAAAAGTCAATTGTCGGAACAGGTAGTTATCATCCTATGTCACGGTCGTCGACCGCATATGGATGTGTTGAAACATTGGATCAAATCAAACTGGGAATCTAGGGGGCTAATAGTTAGACAAATTCAATATCTACCCGATGGATATTTTTTGTTCTTCTTTGAACGATTCTATTAGTGCGCTTAGGGTCATAACGAAGGGCCAATGGATTATTCGTAACATGCGTATCTCATTCTTCAAATGGTTTCTAGGATTTAACCCACGTGGTCCTAAACCTGTTCCTGTGCCTATTTGGATTGAACTAATTGATTTTCTCATTGACTTTTATCCTTGGATTGAAGGTCTGTGTGCTCTAGTAGGGAAGGTCCTTGGTCAGCAGCCTAGAGGCACCATTAATCCCAAGTGGGATCCATAGATTCTTGTAGAAATCGATGTTAATCAAACACTTAAAGACTTATTGAAAATCAATGATTCGAAATGTCATCTATTGCATTAACAAAAGGTTGTTTTCAAAAACTTTCCTATCACCTGTTTTAAATGCAACAAATTAGGGCACTCGGTTTGGGACTGCCCTCTCCTAAAAATGGGTAAACTTAATGATGAAGCTAAAAAATGATGATGGTCAGCCAGTACACAGAGGGCCAACAATGTCTACGGTCAAAAAACCTCCTTTTAAGCATAACAAAAAAAGGGAAAAATTGTGGTTTAACACTTTTGATGTGTTGCTAGAAGGTGTTTCTAACCCACTCTCTATGAGAAAAAATAAGGGTGAAGCTTTTGAGAAAATTTCAAATGGAGCAGCATTTTTTGCTGATGACAATGGCCACGTTGGAGATTAGTAAAAAAGGGTCGACGTGGTCTCAGAAAAGGGTTGGATGGTTGTTCAAAAAAGACGTTATGTTTTGTCTACTGGTTATTCGAACAATTCTGGTTTTTGTTTTAGATTGGAGACCAACAGCCTCTAGGCCCCCAATGCTGGAAGATTCATTGAGGAGCTTGCTAAAATTGATGAGGCTAAAATTAACAGTCTCATATGTCATAGTAATGATGTTGATGTTCTAAATCTTTGCCAAAAAGAGAACATAGCTCTTTCAGGTTTAAAATTCTATAGATATAAGAGAAAATATAGTTTTTTCAAAGCAAAAAGGAAAGACATCCTCAGCAATTCTTTTTCGTTCAATCGAAATGCTAGGAATCTTAAGAAATGACTATGTGTGCCCTCTCTCCTCCGATTTCCTTTTGTATCTTGACCATGAATAATCTTAATACCATTTCATATAGCATAAAATGGATCTCTAGTCCAGCTAGATCTAAGTGCTTTATCAAGTGGATTTATGACCTGTCTCTATTGCTTGACCTTATTTGCTTTCGAGAGCTAAGTTGAATTTTGATATTACGCACTGTCAAAAGATTTCCACCTTCGAGTTGATGTTCAGGAAAATTAAAACATTTTTATTGTCAACTATAACCCCTCTATAACACTGTTGATCAATTGTTTTCCTTGGAACTAAACACTCTCTGAATACTTGCAGGTACAAATTCATGAATTTTAATATAGCCACATTAGGCTTTACCCTAAGTGCACATTCAAATGTGTGTTTGTACCCATTTAAGCATGGGGTATGGGTATAGAACTCTAAGATTACATATATTAATTATGAGTTTTGATGTAAGAATGTTATTGCTAGATGGATAAATATGAGGGTTCCAAAGGGTTCCAAAGTGTGTTTATATGTTTAGGTATGACTGTGTGTGAATATTAACATTAAAATACAGTGTGTGAAAACCTTTGATTTAATATATATGTTTAAATTTCATCAAATTATCTTATATGTTAGACATTTATTTAATCAAAATTAAATTGAAATCTAATTAACTAACTTAATAGTGTGTTTTCATGTAAACATTAAGGTATTGGATAAATAATGAGTGGTGTGTGTAAGTGTTGGGGGATTCTTGGACAAGAAGGGATGTGAGTGTTTGTAGGAGAAAAGGGAAAGGCAAGATAAAAGATACACACTGGAAGCCTCTCACGATTGATTATAAGAAGAAAAATATAATGGTGATGGACAATACAATCCAATTCGTCTGTGCAAAATCCCATAGAGTGCTCAATTATACAATACCAAATACCCAAGGGTCTTGTTGCTACCAGCCTCCTCTACACTAGACCTCCACCTTCTCCAAGCTTGCACTTGTGCACACCTTGCACCAAGCTTCCAATAAGGGGGAGGGATGGACACCTTCTGTCGGCACGCGCACACTGCAATGAGACGTAGCACTTCTCTGCACACTTCCTTAGTCCCTCTTGATGCACACCTTGCAGTTCACTTCTCTGCCTCGCTTAGACTATGCTCACTGTTGCTTAGTCTTGCTTACACCTGCTAGTCCAAGAATAGTCCTTGCCTTGATTTGAGTGTCGATTCACGTACGCTCCTAACTGCAAGAGTATCTTGGTGCTTACTTTGATGTGGCAAAATTGTCTGCTCAAGTGGGCAGTCAACGAATACATGTTTTGTCTTGTAGTGACTTTCGACTAAAACAAAAATTTTAATTGGGGGGTCATACTTTCACTTCTGCATACGCTGCCGCTTCACATACCTTCATATTTCCTTTGAAGACTTCACTTGTGCACCTAAGAGAGGGTTCACCTGAAGCTTCCAAAACACTTTGAAAACACTTTGAACCTTAGGGAAATTACAAAAATACCTCTGCAACCTCCAACCCACTTTCTGTAATTTTACCCTTTGTGGACAATTAATGGTGTAGTATCTGTGCACTTTGACACCTGAACTTTGAACACTTGACTTGCCCTTGTTGACTTTGACCTTGATCTTGTTGTCTTTGACCAGTTTGACTTTGACATTTTGACTTTGACCATAGTTGACTTTGACTATAGTTGACTTTGACCAACATGACTTTTATGGGCTCAACAGTTTCCCACCACCTAATGTGCTCTCTGTTCCCGAGAGCTACAACCAAAACTCTGAGCATTGAGTATACCATGATTCTTGTGCTGCAAAATCTACAAAAGGACACTTGAGCAGCTACCAAGTCCACTAAGAGCAAGAGAGAACAAACACCAGAGAAGAACCAAAAAGTGGAATTTTTGCATGGAAAATCAAAAGAGCAATGCGAGGGTAGAAAGGAGGGGGAGGGGAGGGGTGAGGGGGCTGAGATGGATAGGGTAGGGAGGGGTAAGAATGAGGCTGGGCAGAAGGGTAAGGGAAGGGTGAGGGAGTAGGATTATGGGGTCTAGAGAGGATCAAAATGATCAAACATTAGAGCTACAGAGGGTGCATGTGGGAAAATGTGAAACATAAGGTAAGACAAAGTGAGAATAGACCATGTGGATAATTTGGCAAATATAATGCAAAAAAGGAGTCCAAAGGTGCCAAAATACATGAAAATGACTCCACTTTTGAAAAAACTTGCCACCTGAGGTGTGATCCAAAGCCAAAAATGACATTTGAAAAGGATAAAAAATGCTAGAAAAATTCTAAAAATGCTTGAAGAAATTCCCAAAAACTCCAAAAATTGTAGTTATGACTCAAGGACTATGAAAGGGTTGCTAAATTTGCTAAGAACTTAAAGAACAAGCATCAAAAAAGATAAAAACTACTAAAACTTAAGCAAAAATGACATGAGAAGGCTATGTACAACCTGGACAAATTTTGTAGGTTCTCTTCAGTTGGCCTGATGATAGGCCTTGAGCCTTGATCTTGAGTTGTTGACTCAGAGAAACTCCTCCATAATCTCTAATTGTACTCTTCGTTTGTTTTTTCTTTCTTTTGGGGATACTGACGATTTGATAGGGCCACCTTAAATCCTTCAGTAAAATAGTATCTCCTCCATACTCCATCTTCTGTTTCCAAAAACGTATAGGTACTCCTTCCACATCCTTATGAAGGCCTGCAGTTGCTATCATAAAATTGACATAACAATTGATATCCATACCAATATCCATAAAAAAGCCATTGACATATGATTTAAGGTATCTTCATCAGTGTCGCACTTAAGGGATTTTCTTTTCTTCTCTCTTATATGGCCTTTGACTAAGACTATCTTACTCGAATCAGTAACCTGAATGATGTCCTCTTTTTCTTCATATGCTTCCTCTCTACTTGAGTTTGAAAAAATTCCATAGCAGGAAGATGGGTCTTCTGCATGGAGCCAAGCCAACATGTTTTCATCTTCATATAAATGTGCTCCTTTAAATAGATCTGCATCGAGGTTGTCCAACAATTCTCCTTCCATACAAATACCAATTGTCTGCATCATGCTAGTATGTTTTTGATTGTCTTGTCCTTCTTCTAAAATTATCTGCTGCAACTCTTTTCCCTCTTGCTTTACCCACATTGTGTCCTTGCCCCAGTCATGCAGCACATTGGCATGCCTTAAACAAGGTCTCCGAATTAATAGGGGGAAACTTCCTTCTACTTGTGGTAGTTTTAAAACAACAAAATCCAAATTAAAGATGGTACCTTGTATCTTGATTGGGACTCCAAGGACCACTCCCATAGGCTTTACTATGCTTTCATCTACCGGTGTTACAGTGAATTTGGCAGGTCTTGAAGGGTATAGTCCAATCTTTTTCATGGTATATTTAAGAATCAAGTTAATGCTAGAACCAGCATCCATAATAACTCCTTGAAACTCATGACCTTTGATAGAGACTGTTAACTGAGGGCTCTTATAATCTGTGAGGGGTGCTTCCCCTACACCTTTATCTTTAGGCATAATAACAGCCTTTGCCAGTAAACTTGTTGTTGATATTTCATCAATTATCTGCAAGATTTCTGACCTGAACTTCCCATCCATCATTATTAAATAAAAAATACTAACCTCCTTTTTCATAGACTTGAGTAATCTGGAAGCTTTTGATTCCTTAGCATGGGCTCCAATCGACTTATCAAAATCCTCATGAGCGTTGTTAAAGGCATATCCAATGGCATCACTGGTACCTCTGAAATTTTCTTTTTGCCTTGTATCTGCACATGTGGTGACTTTGTCTTCAGATGCAACCTTGTGTTTGTTCAATCCATTAATCATTGTTTCTTGACCTATTTCCACTTGAGCCTTCCCCTTGCTTCTTGTATGCACTATAAAAGATTCAATTTCTTCTAACTGCACCACCCTGGTAGATGGTGATGGCACCCTGGCTTGATCTACCATTTCCTCTTTGCACACAAAAATCATTTGAATGTGGGACCTAGATGAAGATGCTTGGTTCTTAGGACAACAATTAGTACAGTGGTCTCTGGCCTCTGGACAATTCTTGCAAGGAAGGGCATTTTCTCGGAGAGTACACCTACTTTGATAGTGCTCACATTCTCCACATCTGAAACAAATAATTGGCCTCCTAGTCCCATATCCAAAGTTATCCCTCTGTCTAGGGATGTAATTGTTACCTTGATTAGGTGCAACTGCCATCACATTTGCTAGTGGTAGGGATCCTCCTTGTGTCCAATATGTTGTTGTAGGCATTCCTCTTGATTGGCAATTTTGGGCCTCATGACCATCTTTCTTGCATAGTTGGCAAGTTACAGTTAAGAGAGGACATTGACTTACTATCTGAACTTGCTTGCTTCATATGGTACACAAAAGCCCACTCTTGATGCCACCCCCTTTGAGTTCCAACAACTCTTGTCACAACTTGAGCCAATTCCTCTGCTTGGGCGTCCTCCTCCTTTTGGAGGTTTAATGCCTCAATCTCCCTCCTCAAGTGAGTGACAACATTCTCCTCCTCTTTGTGGAGCTTATTCATTTTTAAGCCCTCTAGCTCTTTCCTTAGCTCGACTATTGAATCCTCCATTTTTGTAGAATAGGGTGGTTGAGAAGAAATGGCTCCATACTTTTGCCTTATCTGCTCCAACCGTGTATCTGTGTTGATGAACTCCTCTATGGAGGTTGTGGGCAACACTAATTCCTTGATTTTACATTGGGTGGTCACTAGAAGTGGCTTAGCTAACCATTTCCTAACAAGAAAATTATTTGATGGATCTAGCAATTTAGCCATTAGTGTGTAGGCCCTAGTTACAAACTCTCGGAACTTTTCACTTGGACCCAGTCTCAAATGTTCTAGTTCCTCTATGATGATCTCTGTAGTATTTCCAAGCCGGAATTGAGTCTTGAATGCATCTTTCATTAAGTCCCAAGTTGTAAAATGGTTCTCACCAAACTAGTTGAACCATTTATCTGCTAACCCTTCTAATGTGGTATGGAAGAGTATCAAAAAGGCATCCTCTCTTCCCATTAATAGTGCTAAAAACCTTCTAGTATGCTCATCGGGGATCTTCCTGAGCTAAGCCTTTGAAAGAAAGAAATTTTATATTTAAGCTTGATAGTAGGGTTTCCAAGTCTATCTGTCCTGCCATGCTCTTTACTAATGAGGTTGAGGAAAGTGGACTGGAGGATCTTTTAACCACCTTCCTTCCTATAGCTTTGCAGGTGATCCTCAATGTTTGGGACTAGGTTGCGGTGATGAGCTCTACATAGCCCTCTTAGTATGAGATAATTGATAAGAATATTTACCTGTTAGCTGAATGAAGTAGCATTGTAGTACTGTCCACACTTGACCTCTTCTACACTTTGCACTTGGTTTCTCCTATGTTCAAATCTCCTTGGAGTCCGACAAGGCATGCCAAATTTTGTTGGGGGATTCTTGGACAAGAAGGGATTTGAGTGTTTGTAGGAGAAATGGGAAAGACAAGAAGAAACATACACACTGGAAGCCTCTGTTGATTGATTATAAGAAGACAAATACAGTGGTGATGCACAATACAATCCAATGCTTCTGTACAAAATCCCTAAGAGTGCTCAATTATAAAATACCAAATACATAAGGGTCTTGTTGCTACTAGCCTGCTCTGCACCAGACCTCCACCTTCTCCAAGCCTACACTTGTGCACACCTTGCACCAAGCTTCCAATAAGGGGGATGGATGGACACCTTCTGTCGGCACGCGCACACTGCAATGAGACCTTGGGATCCTTGGGAGACTAGCTTAGCACTTCTTTCCACACTTCCTTAGTCACTGTTCATGCACACCTTGCACTTCACTTCTCTGCCTCGCTTAGACAATGCTCACTCTTGCTTAGTCTTGCTTACACATGCTAATCCAAGAATAGACCTTGCCTTGATTTGAGTGTCCATTCACATACACTCCTAATTGCAAGAGTATCTTGGTGCTCACTTTGATGTTCCAAGATTATCTCCTCAAGTGGGCAGCCAAAGAATCCCTATTTTGTCTTGCAGTGACTTTAGAATAAAATAAAAATTTCAATTGGGGGGTCATACCTTCACTTCTGTGCACGTTGCCACTTCACATACCTTCACATTTTCCTTTTAATTCTTCACTTGTGCACCTAAGAGAGGGTTCACCTGAAGCTCCCAAAACACTTTAAAAACACTTTGAACCTTATGGAAACTACAGAAATACCTCTGCAACCTACAAATCACTGTCTGCAATTTTACCCTTTATGGACAATTAATGGTGCACTACCTGTGCACTTTGACACCTGAACTTTGAACACTTGACTTTGCCCCTATTGTCTTTGACCTTGATGTTGTTGACTTTGATCAAGTTGACTTTGACCTTTTGAGTTTGACCATGATTGACTTTGATTGCAATTGACTTTGACCAATATGACTTTTTTGGGCTCAAGAATGAGTAAGTATTTAAAGAATGGTGCATAGAAGATATGGAATTAAAGTGAAGTGAAAGAGTGGAGTGAGTAATTTATGCAATTAAAGTGAATGGATGAAAGGATGGTGTGTGAGTATTTGTGTTAAAGTGTGGTTGTGTGAGAAAAGAAGTTAAAAAGTGTGGTGAGTAAGTGTATGTGCTAAAGAATGGTGATTAGTAAAATTGTGTATGTGTGATACATGCGAGCACATGAATATATATATATATATATATATATATATATATATATATATATATATATATATATATATATATATATATATATATATATATATATATATACATATATATATATATATATATATGTGTGTGTGTGTGTGTTGGGTTTTTTCCACTAATGTTTCCTTGCAGGTATCTCCTTCTTCTTCTCATATCCTACTTTAGTAAAGACTCATAATTTTTTTTTTTTGGCCGTCTTAGTGGTTGCACACGTATTAGGAAAGAGATGAGAGAGTTTTAGAGAGGCTACAGTGAGAGGACAGGTTCTTTGTAGTTGTTGGTGGAGTTTTAAGGTTTTTCATAGCATCTACGGGACGTTACCATTTGTATCTGGCTTTAGCGCTCTTTCAAATGATGTTAATTCGTTTATTGTCATCTCCTTCTTCTTTGATCGAGGTTTTTTTTTAAAGAAAAACAGGAAAGTTTAATTAACAAGGGATGATACAATCTGTGCTTAGTGCAGGAGCCACAACAGCAAGAAGATTACAAAGACAAGACCATTTCTAGTCTTTTACCGGAGTACAAAGAGGATAAAAGATTTCTCCACCTCGTGTAATTGTTGTCTCCACCTCGTGTAATTGCTCGAGGTTTTGCTATGACAAGTATCCCTACTCGAGCTGGTGGAGTCTTCTTACCTATAATTCAATCATTTTCTTTATCTGCGGGTAGCAGACCCCGTGATCCATCTGTCAAGAGACTTGGTTCCTACCTTCAATTTCTGGCAGCAGGCGATAGCCATGTAGAAGGAGAAGAGAGAGAATGTAGGCTGGCTGCTGCTTGCGTGCGGGCAAAAAAACACTGACAACAATAGAGAAAATTTGAGCACTCTGTAGAGATCGCATGGACGAAGGCTGACAAATGTAAGATGTAGATGAGAAATTAATTCCCCTCCATCTTGGTAGAGGTCAGGCAGTTCTGACTGCGCTCTAATGATAGAGATGTGGGAAAGGTGTTGTCGGCTGCTCGCAGTAGAGAGGGAAAACTTTAGTTTTCTCCCCCCTCCTCTCTTGGCAGCGGCTTAGCAAGCACGCAACACACGGAGAGAGAGAGAGAGAGAGAGAGAGAGAGAGAGAGAGAGAGAGAGAGAGAGAGAGAGAGAGAGAGAGAGAGTAGAAGCTTACCTGACGACGCATTAGCACAACGTGCAGAGACGGAGAAAAGAGAGAGAGAGAAAGAGAGAGAGAGAGAGAGAGAGAGAGAGAGAGAGAGAGAGAGAGAGAGAGAGAGAGAGAGACTATAAGTTACCTGACGATGCATTAGTAGAACGTGCACAGACGGAGAGAGAGAGAGAGAGAGAGAGAGAGAGAGAGAGAGAACGAATACAAAAGAGAGTTATTAAATAATGTAATTTATTTTATAATAAGTAGATTTATTTAATCATTAATAAATGTTGTGATTGTTACTATGCATTCAGAAGTAAGGGTAATATATGAGTTTAAGCATATTAGAAGTGTACATGCATGATTGATAAATGCATGTGCATTAAAGATGTATGTGCATTTTAAGCATGAGTTTACATGTGACTACATGTATGAGTATGCACAAGAAGTAAGTTAATATGCATAAGAGAGTAAGTTAATATATGTTAGCATAAGTAAAAGTTTTTAAATGCATGTTAGTATATGAAAGTGCATGAAGGCATGTTTATGAAAGAAAGCATGTCCATGGAAGTGTGTGAATACATATACATAAATACATATGTGGGTTTGTATATATGTGATGTGTACTAGCATGAGCGTAAAGAGTTTATAAATGATGTGTATGCATGTGGGATGATAGTTTACATGAAAGAGTGTATGTGCATGTGTGTGCGCATATGTATATTAGAAGTGTACATGCATGAATGTGCATGAGCATGTGATAGATGAGTGCAAGTGAGCATGTGTGCATGTGAATGTATGCATGAATGTGATAAATTAATGCATACGAGAGTAAGTATAAGTATATGTTAGCATGCATGAGTGTATGTGTTTGCATGTGCATTTGCATAAGAATGTATGCTAACATGAGAGTTGATGAATATTAACATGAGCATAAGAGTATGAGTATGATGAATGTGTGTGTCAAATGCATGTTTGTATGCATGCATGGATACGCATAAGAAAGAGCGTAGTTATGCATTGGTGTGATGCACGCATATATAAGAGTAATGAAGAAAATGCATGAGTAAGTGTGCATATGCATAAATGTATATGAGTATGAATTCACGTAAATGCATGGGTATATACATGTAGAAATAAAAGAATGTATGTGTATTAAAAGTAATTCATAGAAAATATATATGTTTATTATTTCTCATTAAGATATACTTATGTTCCCCTAATGTTTCCTTGCAGAAACCATTGAGAAGTGTTGAGGAGTGCTGATGAAGTATAACAAGTTTAAATGAAGACAGATGGGCTAATGATTATTTTCAAAGCATTGATCTTGATAGACGAGTATTGAAGATGATGGGCAAGCAAGGATAAAGTTTGTCAAGACATTGAAGATTTCAAAGAGTATTGAAGAGCAATAAAAGAGATTGAAGATATCTGTATCACACAATTACAAGATCAGAATTTTAGAAGCTGCTTGTTGCCATTTTAGCTTCTTTTCCCAAATACACTCTAAAGGTTTTTTTGTATTTACATCAAAAAACTTGTACAAGATTCATTATTGATCTGCATTAAATTAGCAAATTTTATCCCTCAACAAAACTTTAGCATTATCAGAAATACCATTTGGAACTTTTCATTTAATCAATTGATCATTTATTATTGTGATGTCTAGTAAGCGTATAAATGATTCTAAGAGCACTAAATGTAGGAATGCATCTATATGTAATGAGTCTATGAACAATGATAAAAATTTGATAGCTTCGATTTTTTATGTGTTATTGCCTCCACCTATTAAAATCAACACCCAACCAAAACAAAACAAAGCTACTAACGAAGGAAACGAGGAGGACTTAGAGGTAAAGAACTCATCAAAGACCACATAACTTATGAATCATTTTACTCTAGTCCATCATACAAGTATTGGTTAAATAGATTCCTAGAAGTACATGCTTTTGAAGAAGATTACGGTCAGGATTAGGATTAGATCATTATAAAAGCATTTCATCTTAGGTAGGAACTCCTAGAGTAAGCAAGTAATTATAGCTATCTAATACCATTATTAAGCTTTCCTCAAGCTTGCATATACCCCTCAGCTTGCTCCAAACACCCAATGTGTGCCGATCCATTTGGCGGATGACTTGATCCATCATCCGAGCATCTACACTATCTGACATTCGTGAACCCGACATGAACCATCGACTTGCGACTCAGTCAAATATTTTAAGTTTGCATTACATATGTATATTTTTGATTCAACAATTATTGTAGCACTATCTTCATCCTTGGGAGTTGTTGCTATCTTGTGAAAACTTGCAATCTTCTCGACGTTGAGGGATGATCTGTTGATCTGAGCACCTCCATGAAGATTGGCAAGTAGGTGATCCTCATCGCATCACCCCTCTCATCGCACATTGAAGAACCAATTTTTTTCACTCATATTAGCAAAAGATGTATTTAGGATTTGATTAGATGACAATAGGTGTAATCAAATTCACATAAGCACTATTTTTTACCACTGCTTCGAGCCCCATTGATACGTTTTTTTTTAACTTTCAAATTCTTTGATTACAGTGCAAAGTTTTGATTAAAAAGCAAGCTCAAACGTTCTGGTTGAAGTGTAAATCATAGGTTTAATTATAAAAAATTGGCACATTTAAAAAAAACATTTCAAACTGGACTCTAACGGAATTATAGACTTAGTAGCTGAACATAAAGAAAGAGTAGAAAAAGAACTACAAGACATGCCTTCTCTGCGGCCAGGATCTTCCTTGCCTGAAGGGCCTCAAATGGAGAAATTGCATGAAACTATCCAGAATCCCTAACTTCAAAGAGAACTTAGATGTTCATCACACTCTTAACAAGAGATGGTGCCTTTCTTGGACCAAACTTCGATGGGAACTAAAGTTCATGTCTATTTGGCACCCCCTAATTGAGATCAAAAAGTCCGTTCTCATGTGGCAAATCTTGCATAAAGGTATCTAGTCCAATGCAAGGGCGAAAAAAATCTGTGGTGTGCCACCATGGTGCAAGCATTTCCATCGATGCATCAAAGATTTAGCTCACATGTTCTTCCATTTCCCCAAGTCCCGTGATATCTAGAATCACGTGACTCGGGTTTGGAGAGTCACAAACCAAATCAATTGGCAATAGGTGTTGTTGGGTGAGGCAGTCCGCTGCTCATCGAGGTTGTGGAATGCCATTAGGGGTGAGACTCTTTGGAAGATTTGGAGGGAGCAATGTGTTGTCAATTTTGGCGAAACTCCTAAGGAATGGTCGATTGAGAAATCCTTATTTCTTCTAGGTAAAAGAATCTCCCCAGATAAGAGATCTCCACCATTTAGACATCACTATATTTATCTCATCGAAAACAACAAGTTGAAACTCAAATGGGTCCCACATGAGGGTGATGATAGATTTATCCGCCTCATTTGTAATGCTGTCTAGCTTGACTTACTCCTCCCCTGCATTGTGGAATTTGGGGGATCCCATGGGCACTAGTACCATTCACTTGTAACTTTTCTTCTTTATTTTAATTAAAGTTCAGGAGAATAGGCTAAGACCGAACTTCCTTTTATTTAAAAAAAGACATTGATAGGATTGTTCAAGCTAAATCGAATAAAATACAAAAATAGATGAACTATTTAAAAATATGATGCATGAGACGTAGGGCTAGAAAGTAGTTGAAACTTTATTAAAAGATAAAGGGAAGTTCCTTGGTATGAATGTCACAAATTACTTAGACACATTTGAGGAATTAGCGAAGCTACATAGCTTGCTTGAGACAAAAGGGAAATCATATCTAGGTAGAATTTCCATAGGTACAATTAGGGCTATCATGGAAGTACATGAAAAACATGAATGGGATGAGTTCAGAAAGGAGTTACATAAGGAATTTTACCTAGAGGACTATAGTCAACATAGTAGAGAGCGATTCATGAAATGGATTAGTTCCCCTAAACCTCACATTTCTTTAACTCAGCTCCATAGTGAATTTATGAAACGATTTTCTCAATTACTAGAAGAGGATAGGGTAGCCCTTACCCTAGACATAATCTTATATTTCCTTAAGTTCTTGACCCCAGATATAAGGATAGAGGTTGAGCGTAGACTTGAAGAGCCGATTAAAAAATATGGACTTACAGATGATTGGGGCGTTGTGATAAAAGTGGTTGAGGTCGCTGCTCAAATGAAGCAATGCCAAAAACTTCTTTATGATTCGATGCATTAATCATCTTCTAGTTATCCTCCTGCTCATGCAACTAGGGATACACATATAGCCTCAAAAGTTGAGCCAACTACATCTACATCTAAAGTTCCAATTGAGCTACAATTTGAGATTTTATTTTATAAGTTGGACAACATGATGCACATGCATGAAAACATGTCTACAGAGGTAT
Organism: Ceratopteris richardii; assembly: GCA_020310875.1. NCBI lineage: Eukaryota > Viridiplantae > Streptophyta > Polypodiopsida > Polypodiales > Pteridaceae > Ceratopteris > Ceratopteris richardii. The sequence continues at coordinate 129,271,822 of CM035425.1, read as the reverse complement.
CGACCTTACAAAACGTAGTATATGCATTGAATCTCTAAGATAAACCCTTAGTCCAAACTTATCCTAGTGTCCTTGAGATTGATAAGCAGTTGTGCGACTATAGAACATATCTTCCTTTAGCTGCAAATTGGGGAAAAGGAGGGATGCAAAAACTTTACAAAAATCTTTATGAATCTAAAAAAACATCTTCTACCGTCAAACTAGAATGTGTAGATAGTGACGCTGAATCCGAGAAAACTAGAGAAACAAGGAACTACTCAATTGAAGCTTTAATTAAGGCTAGGGATGACATTATGCAGAAAAGGGCTTGGAACTCACTCGTCGATCACTTCTCTATATATTCGCATATTACGAATGTTGAAGAAAAGAAAGCGGGATGATGATGAAGATATAATTGATGCAGGAAGATGAGTTACTAGGAGTTAAATGAGAGATGAACCTAAGGATAAGAAATTATAATTTGAACAAGGCAAAACTTCTAGAGCAAATGAACAAAAAAGAAAAGAAACTAGGGAGGGAAAACAACCTTTAATCAATGAACCAAAACAAACTTTGAAGAAATTAGAGGAAACTCCTAAAATAGAAAAAGAAACTGAAGAGAAACAAGAAAAGAAACCAAAAAGAATTCCTAAAGCTATTCTTATATCGGAACTAGAACAAAAGGTTGATGCAAAGGAAATATTGTATGATATCGTATTGAAAAGCGAAGTAATTATGACTCTTGAAAAAATCTTTTCTATTGCTAAAATTGAATTTAAAGAAACTTTCATTAAATTTATAAAAAGAAAGAGGTTCCCTCTTTCACAAGAGGTAGAGATGCAATATGTTTCCAATGTAACTCAATTAATACATGAATCTCTTTCTTTTGACTCAGATGATGAAGAGGAAAATACTTTTAATGTCAACAAAAACGTTTTAGGACCAATCGTGCCAGATGATGAAACCAAACATTCAGAGAGCATTTTTAGAAAAAGCTTTTGGGCAAGAGGCACACCGGAGATAAAAATCAATTTAGGTGATCAAAAGAATTCATATTTTGCTTTAGTCCTAATTGATTATGGGTATGAAATAAATGTTATTTCAAAAGAACTTTATGAGAAGTTTAAATGGCCAATAGATAAAAATCATGAACGGATTATGAGAACTATGGACAATGGATGTGGTTCAAGCTTCAGAGCATGTGCAAACAGACCTCTAATGATAGGTGAAATTTCTGAGACATTTCACTTTTTCATTTAGGATAATTGCTCCTAAGAAATTATCTTAGGTCAACCACTTATATGCAAAGCTAGAATGGAAACTAAAGTTATGGATGATGGCTCTGCATACGTAAGAATTAGATCTAAAGATGATTTGCAATCACTCCAAGTAATGATAGTATGCCCTTATCACATACAAAATCGAGAACAAATTACAAAGACTCCCATACGTTCTCGTGAGAAGGTACATGATGATCATATGCCTCTTCGTGAGTTTGGAGCTTATTATGATCAAAATTTTTCCTAGATGCCACTATTTAGCGAGACAACAATGGTTCTTGGATTGAAGTCTCCTACACATCTATAAATACGTCAGATAGCTTTGCGCTATATTTTCTGTCATCTTATTTGCAATTCAATCATTATAAAGAAATTCGTAAAAAAATTATTAAACATTATGAAAATTTGTATAAAGAAAAAGGATATATTTCTTCTGATGAACATGTTGAACATGTAATTGAAACCACATCCACATTCTCATTGTTTGAAGAACTATGTAGATCCACAAATTGTACCTCCAGTGATTATCTCTACGGTGCCTCATATTCCGTGGAATCTTCGTCCTATACCTATCCGAAAAGCTCATTTACCTGAGCTAATGAGGCTACTTAAGGAAAGGATTCACATGAGGATTCTTGAGCCCTCTTTTGCACCCTACTTAAATAGATGATTTACTGCTCCCAAGAAAAATGGAAAATTATGATTCGTACAATACTTACAACCTATGAACAAAGTTACGATTAGGAATGTAGGCACAAGCCGTATTGTAGGAGAATTCGTTGAAGCATTTGTTGGTCATGCTATCTACTCAATGGGAGATTTATATTCTGGCTACGATCAATTTCAGCTTACTATTAAAAGTAGGGATATCATGACTATGAAAACTCCTTTAGCCTTAGTCCGCATGTGCACTTTGCAACAAGGATCAACTAATTCAGTAGCGCATATGATCAACGCCATGAATTTTGTTTTACATGACTTCATTCCTAATTTGGCTATGCCATTTATAGATGATATACCTACTAAAGGATGTGTAGAGAATTAAAAAGATGAAACTTTAGATTCTTCTGGTTGTAGGAAATTTGTTGTAGACCATATCTCTGACTCTGAAAGTGTTTTCAAGAGATTTGAAGAGGTTGGTCTTACATTTTCAATTAAGAAGTTTGTTTTTGGTGTAAACAAGATTCTCATAGTTGGTCATTTATGTCGACATTACGGACAGAGGCCATATCCATCTAAGCTTGATGCCATAAATAAGATTTCTGAGACATGTAGCAATATTAGTGAAGTGAGATGATTTCGTGGTGCTTGTGCGTTTTATTCCATTTGGATTCCTCACTATGCACATGTTGCTAACTGTCGATATGCACTGCTAAGAAAGAATCGAGAGTTTCTATTGACTGAAGAGCACTCCAAAGCTATGACGAAATTAAAGAATTTACTTCTTAATGCTCCTATTTTAAAATCTGTAGATTATTTTGATCAATAGCCCATTATCTTGACTATTGATACGAATCCCATAGGCATAGGATGGGTTATTGGTCATGATGATCAAGAATGGAAAAGATATGTTCTTAGATTTGGAGCTAAGATATTACATAAAACGCAAAGAAATTATCTGCAAATTAAACTGGAACTTTGGGGTTTAGTCACTGCATTAAAGTCTGATAAAGAATATTTTATAGGAGCAAATGTAATTGTAGAGACAGATTGTTTACCACTGATAGGAACGATAATAACTTGTTCTTCACCTGATATTGCTCTGCTTCGATGGATTTCTTATATTGAATTTATAAATCTTATTTTAATTCATATTTCAAGAAAATCTAATTCCGTTGCTGATATGCTTTCTAGAGCTAGGTACGATGAAGATAAAGAAGCAGGACTAGATACAAATACAATTAATTATGATTCTCAAGCATATATGCATCAACAATCAAAAATTAATGAATATGACGGAGAGTGTCAAGTCATTGGGAGGTATCTTAGTACATTGATTAGATCACCTACATGGTCTTCAAATAGATTTAGGAGTATTAGAGAAAGATCTTTCAATTTTTTCTTAAAAGATGGACTAATTTAGAGACATGCAAGGGGGAAGATTAAATTTCCACAAAGAGTTCTAGGATCTAAGTATCTTCAAATTCAAGTTATGGAAAATATGCATGATACTTTATGGGTTGGACATAAGGGATTTGTGGCTACTTATGAGAAAATTAGAGACAATTATTGGTGGCCAGGCATCTATTTTAATGTAAAGAATTATGTGAATTCTTGTGATGTATATCAAATACATTCATCAGTTAAGTATAGGGATCCATGGCATCCTACCTTTCCACCATGCATACATTATAAGTGGGTAGTTGACCTAGTGACCATGCCCAAAGGTATAGATAAGATGAGATATATAGTTCTTGCACGAGAAGATCTTACTAACCATGTTGAAGGTTGAGCGCTACGATCTAAAACAACATTCAGTTTATGTAAATTTTTTCTTGAAGATGTAATTTCAAGATTTGCTTATGTTGAGAAAATACTTGCTGATAGGGGAGAATTAGATGCACAAGTGACTAGAGATTTCTTTGTTAGGCATGGAATTCATTTAGGTCTCCCCACTGCTTATAACCCTGGGGCTAACGAGAAAATAGAAGGAGGGCATTCTCCTATTGTTAAAGCAATTTCTAAAGCCTGCAATGGTGATCTTAAGGATTGGCCGAAATTTCTACCATTTGCATTATGGGCTGATAGAATGAGCTGCACTAGAATGAAGGGCTATAAATTGGTAGAGTTAATGTAGTGCCAGAAACCTATTTTTCTTGTGTATACTCAAATTGTTACTTGGGCTACTCTTCCATGGCGAGATAATCTGTCTACTTAAGACCTTTTAGCTCTAGGAATTAAACAACTTGAGCAAGGGAATGAAAGATTAGAAGAAGCTATAGCTAAATTATTTAAGCAAAGAAATGATGAAAATTATGAAGTAATGTATGATGAAGAGAATGATTGATTTATGTATGGATGATTTCCTTTAATATGGTTTACTTTTGCAGGATGAAGAAGAATATTTGGTTATGAAACTAAGTAAATTTATGTGTCTAGCTGTTGATATTTTGTTTTACTAGGACTTTGAAGATGATCAAATTATAGGTTTATGAAGAATTTAAAATGAAGTTGAAGAAGATTGATGATGTAGTTAATCTCAAGTCATATTTGTCTATGTTTTAAAATTTTATGTTTTGATTTATGCATATCACTTGCATTCATAATAACTATAATTATAAAATTTGGGATGAGGCTTATTAAATTATGAAGGGAATCTATTTAGCCATACTACAAAAACAAGCATCATTTATCTTTCAAAAATTATACATTGAGTGGGATTTCTTATGGATAGAAGGATTTGTAAGTCATTGCAAATAATGGAAGTAATTGTATATGTGTAGGAGCATATTGATGTATGATACTTCTCTATGAGATCCTAGGTCTTTCTTATACATGCATCTAGTACCTTAGCTCAAATTAAGGGGTTGCGCCTTTCCCCTTCAAAACAAAAAAGTTGCAAAGGTAAAAAAAAAATAGAGAAAAGAGAAGAAAAGAAAAAGATTATATGGTGCATGGAAGTTATACCTTCTTTCACCCCAGAAAGGTATTTACACTCATTATCTACATGAAGAATTTACATCATACTTGTATGAAGCCAAAAGATGAAGAAAGCTAGTTGTGGAAAACACTTCTGGTGAATAAAATTGAGCAAACAAGGCACATGTCTATATGAGTAGATTTAGTTGATTCCGTTGGCATGTTTGCTTGCTCATATGTGAATGCATGTATATGAAGAAACCTCCCTTTGAGCGAATGAAGATGAATTTTGTTTCATATTGATCTTTGCAAAGTTTATAAATGTATAAAATCCATATATTTGTTTTGTTGACTAAACCGGTTGATAGTTTAAGTTTATAATTTGATATGTTTTCATTACCATATTGAATTTAAATAAACTTCATGTGCATGTTGCATAAAAGATTGAAATATTTGATAAGTTTAAAATTTATTTAAAAAAGAATTGATGTTGTGATATGGTTAAATTTCAGGATGATCATCAAGATGCTGCTTCCCTCGATCTGCAAGTTCACCCATCTGGACGATGTGGAGGTTTGGTGGGGGTGGATGTCAGGAAGATTTCCGCCTTCCAGTTGACATCCAGGAAAATTAAAACTGTTCGTCCTTCTTTTCTAGCCAAGCTCTGTCTGCATGAGTTTAGAGAGAGGGATGTGTATCTTCACACTAATTTCTTAACAATCCTTTCAAATATCGCATCCCATGTTCATAGGCTAAATGCTTATGGAACTCCAAAGAGTGGTGTAGGCGTGGCCTCCATGGGTGTGAAGAGATCTATTATGGTAGCGCATGGAAGATTAGAGCTTGAGACTGGCCTCAAAGAATCTCTCTCATCATCATCAAGGGTGCCATGGCCAGTAGATGAAAGCAAGATGACATGCACATAGCCACACAGATGGGAATGCAAACACGCATATAGAAAGAGAGAGAGATGAGAGAGGGCAGAGAGCGCATGATTCAACTATACATAGAGAGAGCGAGAGGGTTAAAAAGATTTTTTTCTCCTCTCCCCTCCATGGTGCTGCACATATAGCGAGTGCAAAGAGAGAAAGAGAGAGAGAGAGAGAGAGAGAGAGAGAGAGAGAGAGAGAGAGAGAGAGAGAGAGAGAGAGAGAGACATAGAGAGAGAGATAGAGAGAGAGATAGAGAGAGAGAGAGAATGAGAGAGAGAGGGAGAGAGAGAGGGAGAGAGAGAGAAAGAGAGAGAGAGAGAGCCAGAGAGAGAAAGAGAAAGAGAGAGACAGAGAGAGAGACAGAGAGAGAGAAGGAATTAATGGTTAAAGTTTATTATTAGTCATTTATAAGTAACTAATTTAAGTTATACTTAATTAATTTATTTCCTCTTTAATAAATTTTATAATTTAAAGGTGAATGAATGTATAAATGCATGTGAATAATTGCATATGGACTTACGTGTGTGTGTTATTGTTTTTATATGGATGAGTGTCAGTGCATACCAATTAGTGTAGGTAAATGTGCATGATTATATGCATTTAGAAGTGAGTGTGATGTATGCATGCATGTGTGTGTATGGATGCATGTACATGGGTGCATTGAAGTGATTAAATGAATACATATTTTGTTAGTAGATGCATATGCATATTGGAGTAAATTCATTTATGAACATTTGTGGTAGTGCATGCATGATTAGTATGCATGTCCATGAATGGCATAAAAGAAGAAATGCATGAATATGCATATTAGAGATTTGTATTTTCATGATTGAAGATGTGTATTAGATTATAAGTTAGTATGAATGTCAATTTTATGATGCTTATGTTTGGGGTTAGCTTAAGTCTAAATTTGCAAGTGTGGGTTAGATGTATGTTAGTATATGTGAAGAAGTGTATTAGCATAAAGACATGAGTTAGAATATGTTGACATGTGAGTTAGCATAAGTAAGAATGTGTATTAAAAGCATGTGCATGTGAGTGTCTAATAGTATAAGCATGTGAATGCATGTTAGCATGTGCATATGAATAAGTATATGTTAGCATTTGTGTGAAATGTGTTAGCAAATGAATATGAGAATGCATAAGCATAAGTGCACATATGGATGTGTGTGAAGTGTATGTATGTAAGCATGAAACTAGTGTGTATGAACCTAGTGTTAGCATGTTCATATGAATGAGTTTATGTTAGCATATGTGAGAATGCATGTATATGGATTGAGGTATAATGTTTGCTTGTGTACAATTATTGCATGATGATAAGATGCATAAAAATGAATGATCATGAAAGCATATGTATGAGCATGATGAATGTGTAGTGAATTAATGCGTATATATGTGCATGATTATATGTATTTAAAAGTGAGTGTGATGTTAGCATGCATGTATAAGTAATCGTAAATGCATGTGAGCAAGTTATATGCATAGTCATCTGAGTGAATGGATTAGCTTAAGTATGGATGTAAGCATATTCATGATATATTAACATGCATGTACAAGTGAGGGTATGTTACGGGCATACATGAGAATAATTATGTAGAAGGAAAGTTAGTATGAGTCACCAAGTTAGCATGGGAATGTATTAGCATAAGTATGTATTAGATTGCATATAAATGTTTTAATGTATGCATAAACATATGCATGTGTATGAGGATGTTATATGTACATGTGAATAATGTCTTGAAAGTTTTATTTAAGTTTCTCAATGATTTGTTGTAATTTTACTTATATCCCTAATGTTTCATTGTAGACAAACATTCATGAAGTAAAGAGCAGTCAAAGTGCAGTGATCTGTGATTGAAAGATTGAAGAGATTCCATTTAACTTATATTTCCCTTGTATTAGAGAAATTGATTTACTTCATTAGCTTTAGCAAGCTCATTTCTCAAAAAAAAAAGATTTAAGATTAATATTTAATCAATCAATCATATTTTATTTGTTATTTTGATGTCTTCTGAGCTTTCCAATGAGTCTAAAAGAAATGAATCTAGGAACTTATATGTGTAGAGAGTACACATGCGGAAGCAAAATGAAAAGTAAATTACTCTCACAAAACAAAGAATGTGTGAGACACAAAATGAGTAGACCATGAAATGGGTAAACTCATGTGGATTAGAAATGAGCTTGCCAAGAGCATGAAGTAAGCTCCTCAAGCTTCTTACCAAGTACAAATGAGGGGAGAGGCCCTCCTTATATAGATTTGGGAGGGGCTCTAAAAAGTACATCATATGTGGGACAAGTCTCCTGAAAGGAGAATGAATACAACTTGTAGAAGGAAATGGCAGGGTACCCAAATACAAAGGAAATACAATATAAAATGGAAATAGACTAGAAATGGAGTGCCTCATAGATACAAAATGGAGATGCACTCATGCGGATACAAATGTAGATGAAGTAGGAGCAATCATGTTATCAACACCCCCTCTGCAGATCCATTTTGGAGTGGCTGAATGCTACAGAGGTCCACCAAGCGTTGAAGTAGAACCAGAGGTAGAGCCTTCATGAACATGTCCGCCAGGTTCTTGTGAGAGGTACAATGTTGGAGAGTAATCTCCTGAGATATGAGCTTCTCATGGATGAAGTGGCACTGGATCTTGATGTGCTTTGTCCGAGCGTGGAACACTAGATTCTTGGCGATGGCCAAGGCCGACTCGCTATCCGTGCGAAGACATGTCAGAGTATCCTGCAAAACACCCATGTGAGATAATAAACGTCGAAGCTAGATGGCCTCACATGCTGCAAAGCTCGATGCTCAGTACTTGGCCTCTATGGATGATAGAGCAACTATAGGCTGCTTCTTACTTGTACAAGTGATAGGTCCTGAGCCAAGCAAGAATATATACCCAGAAGTAGACTGTCGAGAATCACGATCACCAGCCCAATTAGAATCTGAATATCCAGCGAGATTGATGCCCCCTCTATACCAAAGACCACGATGTCCAGTGAGGGCAAGGTATCGAAGTAGTCTCTGAGTAGCATCCCAATGAGTCTGGCAAGGCTGATGTGCAAATTGGCTGAGTATACCAACTGTATTAGCAATATCTCGTCTAGTGTTTGCAAGATAGAGTAATGAGCCAACAAGCTGTCAATAGGTATGCACATCCACAAGTGATGATGAGTCCTTCAGTGTAAGCTTGATGTTTGGATCAAGTGGTGTAGAAACAGAGCAAAACTGGTTCATGTTATATCTGGGAAGTAGATCAGAGCAGTACTTCTTTTGTGATAGGAATATACCTTCTTTTGTTTGCCAAACTTCCATACCCAAGAAGTAGTGAAGTAATCCAAGATCTGTCATAGAGTACTCAAGATGAAGCTGTGCGATGATAAACTGGATGCGTTCTTCATCTGAGCCTGTCAAGATCAAGTCATCTACATAGAGAATGATGATGGCTACTAAAGACTCCTTTTGGTGGATATAGAGATTAGCATCAGCATTACTTCTGTGAAATCCCTTGTCTTCAAAGAACTTGTGAATCTTTTCATACTAGGCCTTGGGAGCTTGCTTGAGTCCATAAAGTGCTTTGTGAATTTTGTACACTTGATCTTCTTTTCCTTTGACCGTAAAGCCTTCAGGTTGTTCAACATATACTTCTTCTTGAAGATCTCCATTGAGGAATGAGCTTTTGACGTCGAGCTAGTAAATGGGCCACTTAAAGTGAGCACTTAGTGCTAAGATGATTCTTATGGTTGTGAATCTTGCAGTAGGAGCAAAGGTTTCTTCATAATCAATGCCATGTTGTTGCTTGTATCCCTTAGCGACTAATCTTTCCTTATATTTATCTAGAGTGCCATCAGACTTGTATTTGACTTTGTATGTCTACTTGACTCCTATGACTTGATGGTTGTTTGGTTTGGGAACTAATGTCCAAGTCTTGTTCTTTGCTATTGCATCCAGTTCCTCTTTGATAGTTGCTTCCCACTCTCGTTGGCCTTGAGCTTCTTTGTAGTTGGATGGCTCTGGAATTTGCTGAATTTGGTGCATTAGAGAATAATTAACATAATGACTTTGTTCATGTTGTCTATTATCAAGAAGCCTTTGAGATCGGCGTGGTTGTTGTGAAGTACAGGCTTCTGAGTTGGAGTTTGGAAATACTGAGTCCCCCTGTGAAGTGTAGATAGGTGGACCAAGACTTGTACTTGAATCTTTTCTTGAGTATGTGCAAGCTTCATTGAAGACCAGATCCTTAGGAATGGTGATGGAGTGTTTTTCCTTATCATATAGACGATATGCCTTTGATTGGTCACTGTACCCTATGAATATGTGTTTCTTGGACTTTGATTGTAACTTGTTTCTATCTTCTTTTGGTACATGGACAAAAGCTTCACTGCCAAAGACTTGAAAGTAATTCACATTTGGTTTTCTTCCATAGTATGCTTTGAAGGGTGTTTTGTTGTGTAATGCACTTGTAAATCCTCCATTAAGAATGTGAACGAGAGTATGCACAGATTTTTCCCAGAACTTGTAGGATAGATCCTTGTGATGAAGCATAGTTCTTGCCATTTCCATCACACTGTGTATCTTTCTTTCAGCTACTCCATTTTGGGATGGAGTATGAGGCTGAGTGACTTGTCTTTTGACCACTTTCAGGTTGAGAAAATTATCAAAGTCATCATTGATAAACTCACCACCTCCATTTGATCGGATGGTTTTAACTTTAGTTGAAGCTTCATTCTCAACTTCCTTGATCCAAGTTTGAAACTTACAGAATGTGTCTGCCTTTGACTTTAAAAAGTACACCCAAATATAGGGAGAGTGGTCATCTACTAGAAGATAAAAGTAGAGGGATCCACTCACGGATGGGGTGTTCATGGATCCACATAAGTCCATGTGGATAAGGGCTAAAGGGTTCCTCACTCGTGTTGAAGCTTCCTTTGGATATAGGGCCCTATGTTGCTTGCCTTGGGTGCAAGCTTGGCAAACATCAGTAAGTTGCCCTATCTTTGGCAATCCCTTCACAAGTTCGGATGAAGAGATTTTTGATAAGTAAGAAGTGTGACCAAATCTTTGGGGCCACAAACTTGAGGTTAATTCTTTGGATACAAAGCAAGATAGTTTCTAGAGGCCCTTTCCTTCAATACCTTGAGCAATGACATCCTTTGTATGGGGATCAACTACCTTAATTGAGGTGTTATCAAACCATACTTGTTTTTCTTGATCTGTAATGGCCTTGATGGAAAGTAAATTCATACAAAAATTTGGAACAAAAAGAACATTGGATAAAGACTTGCATTCCCCCTAATGGTTGGTAATTTGAACTTTTCCTTTTCCTTGGATGGGTAAACTTTTGTTGTTGCCAAGATAGACTTCTCTTGTGTGCTCTTCGAGTTCTCGAAAGGAGTCCTTGTCTTTGCACATATGGGAGGTAGCTCCACTACCAAAGATCCACTCATGCGGGGAGCTAGAAGTAACTAGTGCATTGGCTTCTGTCGAGATGAAGATTTCCTCACTCGAACAGTGGGATCTATGTTGGGATCCTTTGGATGCTTGCCTAGACATAGAAGCCTTCGATGATTGTTTCTTTTTATAGCAAAACTTTTCTAAGTGTCCTGATTTTCCACAAAAATTACAAGTGAACTTCTTCGATGAATTATGCGATCCTTGCTTAGATCCATTGCTAGCATGATGACTTAGCCCTTATTGAATGGGCCTTTGGCCTTCATGGTAGACTCTTGGGAGGAAGTCGATTTGGCTCGCGAGTCATGAAGGAGCAATAGTCGACGAGCCTCTTCCCAAGTTAAGACTTGGCCGTGATTATACAAAGTTGTGACAAATGTCTCGTACGATTTAGGTAACTTGTTAAGAAGCTTAATGGCCATGTATTCACTAGAGATCTGCCTACCACATAGTGCTAATTTACACTGGTAGTACTCAAATTGGGCTATGACATTGGTAATTATGTCGTGTGGCCGAATGGTCAAATTATGAAACTCGACCTCTAATGCATATGTTTTCGAAGGGGTTTTGTCTTCATACAAAGCAGCTAGCGTATTCCAAGCGTCCTTGGATGTCTTACAGTCCGTGATATGTCCTTTTGTTAGTTCGTCATATGCAAGTAGTAGCTGACCTAAAGCTCGTTTGTCCTTGTAGAGATGTTTGTCCTCGTTTGTCCTCGTTTGTCCTCGTTTGTCCTCGTTTGTCCTAAAGCTCGTTTGCCCTTGACATTCCACACATTCCAATTGTCTAAGTTGGTATCCCTATTAGGTTCGGGGTCTTACCCATCTACTACCTCATAAAGGAGATCCGTGTAGAGATAGGTGCGCATGACATCTTTCCATAGATTGTAATTTTGTCTATTGAGGTGTTCATCCTTAGGCATAAAAATAGGGGTGAAAGAGGGTAAGAAGTTATCCATACATAATGAGCTACCTTCACTTTTGGACATTACAAAGCTTTGAGGATAGAGTGTTTAGAAACACTATCAAAGACACTTGCCAAAAGTACCGCTTCAAAATAATTGCAAAACTTAAAATGAACAACTAGACACCACACTTAAAATTCTTGGGGGGGGGGGGGGCTTAGAGTAGCCCTGCACTTGTACAACACCAAGATGATTCAATGCAAAAGAGGAGAGAGCTTAGCTAAGCCCGTTGAACACAAAACAACCACACTTGGGGGCTTAGAGTAGCCTTTGAAAGGTTGAGAGAGTTTGGTGGGTGGGCTTAAACTAGCCTCCAACCCAGACATGCACACACAAAAGATTCTTCTTCTTATATTCTTGTTATTACAAGATGGGCACTTAGTGCCAAAGAGTGTCAAATAAGAGTAGGTTAAACCCTTTAAGTGGTGCTAATAGTGTTCTTGAGAGAGAGGGTTATAACCCTTTTGAAAATATACAAGGTACTCCCAAGGGTGTTACTTTTGGTAAAGGTATATGTTTCACAACAATGGAGCGCAAGGTGTTTATTTTGAGTAAGTCCAATGTCATCCCTTGTATAAAAATCTTTTGATTGCATTGAGAATAGAAACTTATGCTAATGCACGTGAAACATAAGTCCGTGAAGTAATGGAATGCGTGTGTATATTGATTATTTAATTTGTAATAGCAGTGATATTATGATCTCTCCAACATCATGCAACAAACGGAAAGTATGTCAATCGCACAATGTAAACATTGCATAAATTTAAAACTTTGTGATTTGTCCTTTCTCTCTCTCTCGCGTGATGGTAATTTTTTAGATATTGTTTGTAAGATTATAATCAATGGTGTTCTCACCTGTCGCCACATGTGCCAGTGGTGTGTTGGTGATCCACATAAAGCATGAGCCCACTAGTCAAGAAGATGCAATGACTAGCCAATGAGGACAATATGCAGGGAATGATCATAATCAATAAGCAAGGATCGACCGAATGATTTCAGGAGGCTATCTTTGCTGGCCACATTGTGGCGCTAATGCGAAGCAAAAGAATTGGAACCCTTTTGGATACACCCAAGTGCAACCAATGAGAACATGGACACCTGAGCGCACCGAAATCATTGGAAGCATGGAATCTCTAGATCAAAAAACCGGAGTAAATGAGTACTACTAGCCGAAGAAGTGTTCCCTATGACGGAACACCGCACTACCAGGAGCACCGAACTCGGTAGAAACACCAAAACGCAGCCAAAAAATTACCGGAAAGGATTGAATGGGGCAAAAACACCGAAATGGAGCACTTAATTGGATTGCAAAATGATCGCAACACTGGGAACATGAACGGGAGTGCCGATGGTGGATGCATGAGCACCTCGCCAGTGATGCAAAGAATGTAGAGGCTAAACTGCCACTAATAGCAAGACGATCCAGTGTGTCTGCAGAAGAAAACCCAGCACGCTGTCTCCAAGTAATGCAATCACAAATGCCTGATTCAATCGTGTTTATGCCGAAGATTTGGAAGCCGAACGGATTCAGCTGATTATGCACAATCACACAAGACGAACAGTGACCGAAGCACATGACCGTATTACAGGAAAAGAGGGCTGTAACCAGCAGCCACTGTAACACTCTGCACACCGCAATATTGGGGGTCACCAGACTCCAAGCGACACCGTAAGCAGCCGTAGAAGGCGACCGTAGAATGGCTACAAGCACCGGAATGGTCCAGCAATCATTTTTTCCGATCGTTTTAGTATGATAGCCTTCAATAACTTCTCTTTGCTATTTATTTTTGTCGATGTGTTACCCAACAAAGTAGCGGTTATCTTGGTGAGTTTTTTACTACAAATGAGATCTTTAAGAGATTGGAGAACAAAGTTCCATTCAAGCCTATCATAGGCTTTGTTGAAGTCGACTTCAAGGAAAATAATGTTTTGCTCAGACCCTTCTGCAAAATCTTGAACTTCCCAAATATCAATAATAGCTTCTAGTATTGATCTTGCCTTGATGAAACCTTTTTGGTCCTCACTAAGACAAATCTTTAGAGGAAAAGAATATCTATGGGCAATTACTTCTACAAGATTCTTGGACCCTATTTGAAGCATGGTGATTGGGTGCCAGTTTTGAGTCCTATTCTTGTTAGCTTTTTTATGGATAAGCTTGATGAGACCATTGTTTATGCATTTAAGAAGGGCACTGAAAGCTAAAGCCTCTTGCCAAACGAAGTTCAAAGGGGTTGCCACCTCCTATCTGAAAGACTTGAAAAATTGATTTGTGAGGTCATCAAGACCCAGGCTTTTCCCATTGGGGAGCATATTGATAACTTCAAGCATCTCATTATCAGAGACAGGTTCATCAAGCAGAGGCTTCAAGTTCTGATCTATTCTCAAGGGAGAGACTCTTGAGAAGGTCTCCATGCAATCCCTCCTGTGGGGAGAAAGGGGCGTTGAAACCCCTAGAAGTTGAGTAAAATGGTTGACAATAATAGTCCTGTTTGCTTCTTCCGTTTTGCATTCGACCCCATTACTACCTATCAAGAAGGGAATAGAGTCTCTAGTTCTCTTCCTCTTCAGGATGCCGCACATCTCCTTAGTTGGTTTGTCAGCCTTGTTTGCCCACCAATCCTTAAAGTATACTTGCATGTTTTCCCTTTGAATTTCTTCCTCGTATCTTAGCATGCCTCTGATTTTTTGTAGTCCCATCTGGTACTAGTAGTTCGTCTGTTCACTTCCCCCTCAAGGCGCCAAATCCTCCGATAGAGCTTCGCTCTCTACCTATGCCAAACATTGCGAAACATCTTGTTGGTCTTGACTAGAATTTGATGAGTCTTCTCGACTGTAGCCCTCCAACATATGGTCGGTGAGGCACCATCTCCAAAAGTGGAGTTCCATACCAATAATATCTCCTGATGAACAAAGGGAATGGAGAAAGACGTCAGGGAAGCATGAAACCAAGGTGCTTTCCTGAATTCGGCAATCAGCTTGAAAGTGGTAATAAGACGATAATGGTCCAATATGGCGAGGTCTATGTGTTGCAAGATGTCGAGCTGGCCCCACTAACGGATATTTTTTGTGCAATATAGCTTCTATCAAGTCTTGCTTTCCTCAAATTGTCTCGAGATTGTAGGTTTGACGAAGAGAATAGCAAGCTCACATTTACTTACTTTGAATTGAGAACGTATAGAAATCTCATATATTTCATCCTCTCAAGCTCCGTAATTTCACAGGGTTTTGGGTCATTATTTTTCAAACCATGTCCATCCATCAGATTATATGTAGGACTTTAATGAAGTGAGATGATAGGTTTTATTGAGCTATTTTCATTCGTTTAAGACAATACACAATCCATCAAGTTCATCTGATGATATGAAATTATAAGAAGATGATATGTAATTATATACGTCACAATTCACATAAACCACGCATATAATACATTTGATGGATATTATTATCACTAACATAGAAAAAAGAATTAAGTAAAAGAGCTGTGCTTTTCAGACCCCAGATTGTGAATAATCTAACCAAAAAAGGTGAGTCCGAATCTAACACAAGCATCAGTAAAATGGACAACATACTTTATGAAGAACTAGAAGAGAGATCCTAATCGACATCGACATGCACGTACAACCGAAAACACAATGCTCTAATTATATTTTTATCATAACAATTCTTAGGAACTGTGTATATGGTAAACTAGGTATAAAAAAAAAACATGATCTCAATCAAGGTTCTACATTAAGGAAAGAGAAGTTTCATAGAATTTGAAAACTTTTGGTCACCAGATTTTAAGTACAGCATACCTATAGCATATTCCACTAATACAAACGTTTTGGATTAGAACATAATCCTGCATTTTGATAATTTTAGAACCCCACGATAAACTAACTACGTGGGGTGTACTGACATTTGAATACACTCTTTCAAATTCACGACATAAATACCATAATCGTAACATAACTATGTTTCATAACCTACACAGGGAGAATCTATCCATGTGTCTCTTCATTCTTGCAATTTTCGACCTTTGGACTGCAAGGATCTATGATTAGAAAATAGTTCTTCAAACTCTAGATCATTTTCTAGTATACGTGTCACTTCTTTAGAATCTTTTTCCATAACTTTATTATGGTTTCCATTAATAGTTTTGCAATAAATTACTCCCAAATGCGTTCTTCACTTTATAATATTTTGTAGCTTCTCCGACGACCGGAGACTAATTATATTCACTTCGTAATACTTAATTCCCTTGTGCTCATATAATGATAATTGTACCTTATATCCCAATGTGTTCATACCATTTACTTCTTTAATCAAATATGTGAAATAATCTTCTAGCATTTCTACAATAAATATCATTTTCTTTTAATCCATAACTTTTCTGATACTACTATCTAACTCTTTTCGAGTGAGAAGGACGTGACCATAAATGATTTCATGGTCAATCTTTTTATATTTTAGAAACTCGGGAAGATGTAAATGGATATCAAAGGCGTGTGTGATTGATATCAAAATATAAAAATCTAAATTGATATCAAAATACATAAATGCCAATTGGGCTGGATCTACAAGTACAAGTGGATATGTAGTGATGCTAACCAAGGATCTCACCTCACGAATGGCAAAGAAGCAACCTGCAATTGCCCTATCCTCTATAGAAGCTGAATAGAAAACATTAGCACAAGTTACATGTAAGCTCATGTGGATCAATAAGCCTATGATTGAGATAAATTTACAAGTCAATGAATTGACCATCATGTGTGACAACATGAGTACTGTGTACCTAATTGCCAATCCGGTGCTCCATGCTAGCAACAAACATAAATCGGTTCATTACCACTACATCAAAGAGACGGTTCTTGCAAACAAGGAACAAGTTCATTACCACTACATCAAAGAGAAGATTCTTGCAAAAAAGGAACATTTCAATAGCTAAATACCAAGGATGAGTGTACTCACATGTTGACCAAAGCATTGGATGTTGATATATTTAGGTAGTGATGTGTGTGAACACAGTAGGACCGCCGAGGCACTTTTTTCCCTTGTATTGTGTGTTTGTGCTCCAAGCTTGTTCTTCTTCCTTGTGCTATCGTGCTTCCGCAGACGTCTATCTCCAAGAATTGGTATCAGAGTAGGTCGTCGCTTCATCTAGGGCACCATCAACACTCCTCCATTTCGGCCTCCAAACGCACTATCGCAGCGCTTGTGTAGGCTATTTTGTCTTTTTGTGCCAAAGGTATATACCAGTTTGTGTTCGCCAGTTTAAGCATCTCGAAGTCTGCTACAAGTCTAGCAGAACTTGTCTAGGCAGTTTTGTTCAACGTTTTGAGATACAGTCAATTTTTTGCATCAAGGTATTTTAGTCAATGGCCATGGTTGAAAGGAGTGATGTATTCCGTATGTTGGCTGTTGACGATAACTAGGATGGTACCAACTACCCATTATAGGCTTATATGATGCGACATGTATTGGTTGCAAAAGAATTGTGGAACATTGTGTAGGGTGTTGAAAGACGTCCTGTTACACCTGTAACAACAGGTACTACAAATACAGGTACTGGAGCTGATGAAGATGGTGTTGAAGATGATATTCTGCAGATTCCTATTTGTGCTGCTGTTTCTGCTGCACCTACTGCAGAGCAGATTCATTGGGACGGCAGAGATACCCAAGCACATGCATTGATAGCTTTGTCTGTCAAACGTGCCATTATTCCTCATATTCGCGCTTGGAGAACAGCTAAAGATGCTTGGGATACACTTACCACATTGTACCAAGCTAGGAATGAGGCTTGTGTTGCTTACCTCCGAAAACAGTTGTAGAGTGAGCACATGAATGAAGGTGATTCTATGGACAATTTCCTAACAAAGATCAAAGATTTGAAGGAACAATTGATTTCTGTTGATGAGGTTATACCAGATAGCTCACTTGTGTAGACCGTTGTGAATGGTCTTCCTGATTCATATCATTGTTTTTCTTCTACTCTTCGATTGATGATGGAAGGGAATCCAAATGCCTTATCATTTGAGGAGTTAGTCTCTGTTCTGTTGCAAGAAGATCATTCCACGAAAACTAGGTCCATTATGCGAGTTGCAGGTCAAGCTTTCCTGGTTAGTCAGAAGGGCAAAGGAAAATGAAGCTCTTCAATTAGTAAGAAGAAATTTGCTAATTCTACATATTCGAAGAAGGAAGATAAAGATGAGAAGAAATAAAAAAAGCAGAAATTGTTTTGTAAGTACTCTAAAGGGAATGATCATATCATAAAGAACTGTCCAAAATTGGCTGCAAAAGAGGCAAAGAAGAAAGAGGCTCGAATGGTTGTTGCAGAGGCCTCTACACCAAAAACAAAGTTTGCAAATCTTGTGTAGGAAGAAGAATGGGTGTTTACTACTGTCTGCAATTTTGACCCATCTTCTCATGAGCAGTGCATGTCTGCACTAGACTCAGATGTTTGGTATTTTGATAGTGGGGGGACCAAACATATTACCTCGCAGCACAGTTTCTTCTCTTTACTCTTGCCTGCCCCTATAGGGAATACTGTTAGATGCGCCAACAACTCCTCTTATCCTATTATGGGAGTTGGTAAGATCATTTTGACTACTGCTGATGGTAGTTCTTTCACTTTGTCAGATGCTTTATTTGTGCCAGGGATAAAAAAGAACTTGTTATCAGTTTTTGCATTAGCCAAGATTGGCTTGGTTGTGAAATTTGTTGATGACAGGTGTATAATTCATGATCTGTCAAATGGCGATGTGATTATTGCTTCTCACAATTTGTGTCGTGGGCTGTATAAGCTCATAGACTATGAAAGATCTGAAAATGATTTGGCATGTGTAGTAAATGATTCTCAGGCTATGTGAGATGCAAAGCTTTGGCATGCACGCTTTGGTCATCTGAATTATGCTAGTTTGCTATGCCTCTAGAAATCTGAAATGGTGTCCTCTTTGCCCAAACTTGAGGCACCTGGAAAACATGTTTGTGAAGGCTGGATTTTGGGCAAAATGCAGCGTTCCTCCTTTCCAAAAGATGGTTCAGTTCAGGCTACACAAAAATTGCAGCTTGTACATAGTGATGTTTGTGGTCCTATGCAGACACCCTCTTTTGGAAATTACCTTTACTTCGTTACTTTCATTGATGATTTTTCCAGGCATGCATGGGTATATCCACTCAAGGCAAAGTCGAAGTGTTCATGTGCTTTAAACAGTTTTTGGTTTTGGTTGAAAATCTGTCAGCATGTAAAATGGGCACCCTTCGTTCTGATCGAGGGGGGGGAATATATGTCTTCTGATTTTAATGCATTTCTGGCTGAACGTGGGATAAAACACCAGTGTACAGTGCCGTATACACCTCAACAGAATGGAGTTGTTGAATAGAAAAATAGGTCTCTCATGGAGATGGTGAGGGTTATGGTCAAGAGTCACGCTTTACCTCATAATTTCTAGCTTGAGGCTGTCATGTGTGCAGCATATGTACTGAACAGGTGTCCCACTAAATCACTACAGTCTATCACTCCATACGAGGCTTGGCATGACCGCAAGCCATCTGTTGCACATCTGTGTGTTTTTGGTTGTTTGGCATATGCACTAGTGCCTGAACAACATCACAAAAAATTGGATGATAAGGAAGTAAAATGTATTTTTGTTGGTTATCCACAGACTAAACGCATTCTGGTTAGCTGTGATGTTGTCTTTGTGGAATATGCTATTCAGCCATTGCTTTCATGTACTAAGGAGACATCTGTTAGCTCTAAAGACATGTATGATACTTTGATGCCTCTTTTTATAGGTGGACAGTCTAGTGTTGGTCCTAATGAGGCAACTTCTCAGCCTTTACAGGTTTCATATGATGATGCAAATCATTCCATTTCTTATGCAGATTTACATGATGCACTTGTTGATGAGCGAGTTGATATTGAGCAGGCAAAAACTATGCGAAAATGGTTGGTGCAGACTTTGTGTGATAGCAAATTACATGCACCTTTGTCATATCATACTCGTTAAGGCTCTCATAGTGCCTCCTTTGCGTCAAAGTGCTATGTTATGGCTGCATCTAGTCTCAGTGATGAGAATGAGCCTGTTTCTTTTGATGAAGGAGAATTTTCAAAAAATTGGATGGCTGCTATGCAATCCGAATATGATGCTATAATGAAGAATGGTACATGGTCTTTATGTGACTTGCCTCTTGGCAAGAAGGCCATTGGCACTAAGTATGTATACAAGCTGAAGTGTAAACCTCATGGTAGAGTTGATAGGTATAAGGCTAGGCTTGTTGCAAAGGGTTATGCATAGGAAAGAGGCATTAATATTGATGAGACCTTTGCACCTACATGCCGTATGACTATTGTTCAGAGCATTTGTGCACTTGCAGCCCATCACGGTTGGAATTTACATTAGTTGGACATTAAAACAACATTTTTTAATGGTGACTTGCATAAAGAAGTGTATGTTTTTCAGCCCTGTGGATTTGTGTAGAAAGAGCATGAAAACCAGGTGTGCAGGTTAAGGAAGGCATTATATGGTTTAAAGCAAGCACCAGGTGCTTGGGATGAGAAGATGTATGCCTATCTGGTTGCACATGGTTTTGAGAACAATCCAACTAAAAGCACCTTATATGTTAAGCGTGCTAATGATGTGCTTCTGATCGTCGTTGTCTATGTTGAGGACATGCTGCTCACTGGTCCTATTGAGAAGCATATTGCTGATTTTAAGGCTGATTTGCATGCCTCATTTGAGATGTCTGATTTGGGGCAAAGATGTCTGATTTGGGGCAAAGATGTCTGATTTGGGGCATTTGCATCACTATTTGCGCATTCCGTTTATGCAAGTTAATGGTGGAATGGCTTTGTGTCAAACGAAATATATTGACACATTATTGCAGCATTTTGGCCTTGAAGACTGTAAGCCTATTGCCACTCCTATGGAGAGAGGTTTACGATTGAGTCTTCATGATGCTAGAGATGCATTTGATGTTGTTCTCTATCAGTAGGCTGTTGGATGCTTGATTTACTTATGCATTACTCCGCAAGATATTCAGTTTGTTTTCTCACAGATGAGGAGATTTATGCATTGCTAGGGGTCAAGCATTGACAGGCGGTTAAGCACATCTTTCGCTACTTGAGTGGTACTCGGCTACTTGGGTTGTTTTATCCCAAGGGGGGATCACTACCGCCAGATTTGCATGCTTTTTCTGACTCAAATTGAGCTGGTTGCTATGACACTCGTGTGTCCACTAGTGGTTTTTGATTCATGCTTGGTAGCTCATGTATATCTTGGTTGAGAAAGAAGCAGCCTACTGTGGCCACTTCTAGTTGTGAGGTTGAGTATAGGGTAGCTTTCACAGTGATTGTTGAGTGTGTGTGGCTTAGACCCCTTATGGCTGATTTGGGTGTTGGCCAGTCTTCTTCCACTACCATCTTCAGTGACAGTCAGAGCACATTGGCAGTTGCGAGGAACCGTGCATTCCATGCTCGCACTAAGCACATTGAGGTGCATTATCACTATGTCAGGGAGAGGTTCTCTGCTCGAGAGATTAGCTTGGCATATGTGCCCACACAGGAGAACATTGCAGACCTTTTCACGAAGGCTCTACCTAGGGAGAAGTTTGAAGCTTTCCTCAAAGCTTTGGGCTTACTTCCTTTTGTGGAGTGACTTCCACATAGCTTGACACTTCCTTATACATGAGTGCCATCTACTTGTTCACCGCATCACTCCCAAGGGGGATTTGTTGATATATTTAGGTAGTGATGTGTGCGAACACACTAAGATGGTCGGGGCACGTTTTTCCCTCTTTAGGAGGTTTTTTTCCCTCGGCTTGTATATACGCCTATTGCCCTAATGGGCTACTTATCTTTGTACATTCTCTAGTAATACATTTAGTATTGTGTGTTTGTGCTCCAAGCTTCTTCTTCTTCCTTGTGTTGTTCGCCTGCTTTTGTAGACGTCTATCTCCAACATTGGATTCAACCAAGCTAAAAAAGTTCAAAAGATGCATTTACATGATGAAGCTAGAATGAAGTCTTGAAGGTTGAAGCTTGAGGGGAAGTGTCAAAAATTAAGCTCCAACCTTAGGAGCATATGAACCTCTTCGATTGATGACACTTAGGTATAATAAAGCCTATATTCAAGGAAAATACCTTCATATCACTTAGGGAATTTTCTCAAAGTTTTATAACCATACTTTGTACACTTATTAATTGACATCACACATCTGTTATACATAGAGGATTTGAATTTTTAATTGACATCACACATCTGTTATACATAGAGGATTTGAATAAGTTAGTGTACCCCTTTTGAAGAAAGCCCCCTATTTTCTTGATGATTTTCCTCATACTTTGAGTAGCCATATCTCACACTCAGATTTCTCTCTGTATGAGCTAGTTTTCTCTAAGTGATGAGTGAATTTCCTTAATATTTTTTGTATCCTAGGTTTCTTAGAGAGATAACATTGTCTTTTAAAGTAGGCGTGAGTTTCAAATCTCATCTTTGCATATCTTGAGAGAAATTAAGCATGAAGTGAATAGTGTTCTTTGTATGCATGCATGTCTTTAAGGAAGTGTGCAGCCTCTTTGGAAATCTTTTTTTCTCATAGTAGAAGAAAATACTATGAGTGAAATAACTTGCATTAGCAAGATATCAATGTGAAGTTCGAGTCTGCAAAAAGCTTGGGTTCATTCCCTAGGAATTCAAAGTATCATTGTTTTGAGTGAATAGGGGTATCTATGGACATAAATATGAGGCCAATTCATACTTCAAGATGCATATGGAAAGTGTACATTCTCCCATAAAATAATAAGCACACTTGAAATTT
Source organism: Ceratopteris richardii (assembly GCA_020310875.1). NCBI lineage: Eukaryota > Viridiplantae > Streptophyta > Polypodiopsida > Polypodiales > Pteridaceae > Ceratopteris > Ceratopteris richardii. The sequence goes on along the minus strand of CM035425.1, from coordinate 129,248,839 downwards.
ATGCAGGTTTTTTGAGCTTAAAATGTCAAAGTTGACAGACACTTGCACGTGTTGTTGGCTACTTTGTGGGCTGTGCGTTCAGCATTTTGGTGTAATTTTATTGGATATATTGAGCACATACACACCATGTACGCTTTTGTGGATACCACTTATGTATGTCCATGTGGTCATTGATATAGCGGTTACATTTTTGCATAAAGCCTTTTGCGTTTGATAAAGAGGGTCATGGTGAGGTTTTCTTAACTCGATAAGCATAGTTGGCTTCTGTTGGGTAACTAATTATATTCAGTGGAGTCCATGATTCACTATGCAGGAAAACATGTCAATACTTGTAGATTTATGATATTTTGACACTCGTCATATGCTCATTTTGCTTAGGATAATATGGAAAATGTTTTCCATATTTTGGGTTTAGCAAACTATACACTGGTTGATTTACTCCTTGATATAGTTATTTGTTAGTGTTTGGACTCTTCTAGCTCCATTATCATTCTATCTAGTTCTTTCCATCATGGCATCAAAGGTCTTAGGCATATCTGGTGGATTAGGGTCTAGTGTGAGTATTCCGAGAAGGAGTTATAACTTGCAGGGCAAAGACCATTTTGAGATCTAAAAGTTTGATGGCACAAACTTTGGTTTATGGAAGAATCAGATTAAAGATGTGTTGATTCACAGGAGGTAATGGAAGTGAGTAAATGGGATTTCAAAGAAGCCTACTGACATGGATGGAGATGATTGGGATGAATTACATGAAATGGCCAAGTCTACCATTCGCTTGCACTTGGCAGATAATGTTTACTTTACAGTATTAAACTGTGATAGTGCAGAGGAGCTTTGGAAGAAGTTTTGCAATACATATGAAAAAGAACGACATCAAATAAAGTGTATCTCATGAGAAAATTATATCACCTTTGCATGGACACAGATAGTGCTGCTACTCATCTAAATGTGTTTTATTCTATATTCTCCAATTTACAAGCTCAAAAAATGGATATGGATAATGAGATGAAAGCAGTATTGTTGTTATGCACCCTACCATCATCATGGGATACGTTCTGCACAGCTATTCACAATAGTGCACTTGGTGGTAAACTCGTCTATGATGACATATGTGGACCACTTTTGAGTGAGGAGATTCCTAGAAAATCTATGGTTGGCACTCAGAGTGGAGATGTATATAATGCTCGTGATTCTTACCAAGGAAAGAATCAACGACGTGGCAGGAGCAAGAACAAGGAGAAGAATGGTCAACAGAATAAGAGTAGAAGTAAATAAAGGAAAAGGCATATGGAATTCCATTATTTCCATAAGAAAGGACATATGAATAAAGACTTTTATGCATGAGAGAATGCTAAAGGTAAAGGACAAAATGTTGATGGGCATTTTAACTAGTTACTTGCACCATCTACTTTGATTGTGAAGATTGAAGAAATTAATGGTATTTCTAATGATGCTGATGTGTTGACACTTGATAGTACTATGCCAACTGAGGCACTTAGGGCTAATTCTCTTTCCCACACGTGGGTGCTAGATTCTGGTGCTTCTTTCCATGTGACAACATAGAGAGAATGGTTCTCTAATTATGCGGCAACGTCTCTTGGTACCATGAGACTTGGTGACTCTTACTAGTGTGACGTTGTGGGGATTAGAGATGTGTTTGTGGAGTACATTGATGGTTCAAAATTCACTATGCATAATGTATGCCATGTACGTCAGTTAGCATGCAGTTTGATGTCAGTTGGTCAACTTGATGACCTTGCTTACAAGGTGGTCTTCTATGCTCAGTCCTTTTGTATATCAAAGGGCAATATGGTTATCGCAAAAGGAAGCAAAGTTGGCTCACGTTATCCTTTATTTGTACCACAAAAAGGACATTCGTTAGTTGTTAATGAATAGCCTATGACTTGTATTTGGCATGGTTGTTTGGGGCATATATCTCGTAGTGCAATGGAAAATCTTTCTTGTTTTGCTACTTACCTATGTTATATTTCTCTGATGTCTCATTTTGTGAGCATTCACAATATGGAAAGCAAACCAGAAATGTGCATAGAACGCACATTGACTCTTCAATTAAGCCTTTAGATCTCATTGTTGGGGGTATACGTTCATACAAATAAGAATTGGATTCTTTGGATACATATTCTCCCCCTCCATCAAACTTTAGGGCTTTCACATGAGATCTAAGAGATTTTCAACCCTATGTGTGCTTCTTCTGAATGATTGTGTAACTTGCTTCCCTAACTCACAAGCATCACAAAAATTATGGAGCTTTTTGTTCCCAAAATTGGGAATCCCTCTTACAATATGTTGCTTGCTCATATTCCTTAGCTTTGAAATGTTTACATGCCCTGTTATTTTGTTCCAAAGCTCAAGTTTTGATTATGTATCATGACATATCATACTTTGCTTGCATTGGGAGACATCTCCAAGGTAAACATTCTTCCTTCCTTTCTTCCTTCAGCAATCAATATATTTCCATATTTAGGCTTCCTTATAAAGCATCCTTTGTTAATAAATATGACTTGAAAAATCTTCTCTACCATTTTCTCTACTAAAATAAGGTTCCTACTAGTAGATAGAAAATGGAATAAATTTTCAAGCACATTGGCTGATTTGTCATTTGCAAGTCTCACATCTCCATTGTGCTCTATGGTGTGCTCACTGTTATCACCTGTCTCGACACATGCCTTGGTCTTTGGAATTTACAAAATGGTGAGAACATCAACCTTCCAAGACATACAATTGTTGCACTTGAATCTATGCACCATTTGGTATCATAATCAGCATTCTTTGAATAGCCATGTCTCATGGGAAGCAATTGATCATTACATGTGTCCTTATTTGAAGCATTTGCATAGTTTCTTTATTTTCTTTGAGTGCATTTAACATCCTTATGTCTACAATTTGAAGTTGTATAGTTTGTTTTACCAAACGTATAGCAAGACATACCTTTGTGGGGGTTGTAGCCTTCTCTTCCTTTGCGTCTACCTATTCCATTTGATTATGATGTAGAGTCGAGCTTTTGCCTTCTTATTTCCTTTAATTGTTGCCTTTATTATTGTGGCCGCTCCATCTTCCTCTTCTTCCACTTACCCCTTTGTATCTTGAAGAGTATAGGACTTAACCATGAATGTCCTTTCTTTTGAGTAAATCTCCAAATGATTCCACCTCTAGCAAAAGTGCGGAATGAGGTCTTTTAAGCAAGAAAGTGGGTGTCTATAGAGGATAGTGGTTATGACATGATTCTAGTATTCTTCTCCCCTGAATCGATTGCAAGTGATGTTCACTGTATCCTCATCATAAATCTTGCATCCTACTAATGCTAATTGATCCATTATATCTTTCATTTTGAATATGTACTCAACCACACTTTGGCTACTTCCTTTTTTCATGGTGTTGATCTCATTCTTGATCTTCATCTTCCTCACTCTTGTGGAGATTGCATAAACCTTTTTCGAAGCATTTTGTACATCTTTGGCATTGTCAAAGTTTTATATATTACCACCCATGGTGTTAAAGATTACTTGAGAGATAAGAAACATTGCTCTTCTATACCTCTCTTCCTACTCTTTGAGCTACTTCCTCTCTGCAATTGTAGTGGTTGTATCTTCAAGGTCTACATCAAGTCTTTCATCTTCTTCATTGAATATGGAAAATGCCCAGTAACTCCACCCATTGTCGTAAAATAGCCATTCAAAAGTGAGTGTGTTATAGAGGTTAGGTTTTCAAGAAATCGCTTATGATTCACTTCTTTCTTCTTTTTTGAAGCATCTTATCCTCCATGTGTACTCTTGTAATGTGCTCATCTTGATACAAGATCTAAATCTCTGATACAAACTATGAGGAATAAATATGCCATCTGAGCAACAAAAGCACACTAAGCCTAAGTAGGCGTAATAGCCTACTCATGAAAAGTACCTAACCTCAATCAACACATTTGATCCACTTCTTGAAATACAATGGTTCCATGATTTTATGTGCACATATTAGAATTCCTCACCTTTCTAATAAGTGAAAAATCACTCAATATGAGTGAGTTTAGGTCAAGAAACTCTCTATTCTATTATAGACTACCTATTTTTCTTCCTATGCGAAAATTTATCTTAGTGAGATTCAGCAATAATGCAAGGTAGAAGGATGATATATTTGGTACATATAAACTATGAGAGATACAACTTGAGTCAATTGTTATTGTAAGATATCTACAAGAGGATGTATATACAAAGAGAACCAATTGTTCCAAGTTGAGTATGTCACAAAGAATATACTAGAGAGAGAGGGTATAGAGCATAAAGCTTACGAAAAAACTCATTTACATAGGTTACAAGTGGCTAATAATACTGGGGGATTTTCCTCTCTTCCCTCTGCACTTTTTAAATCCTTCATTTCATTGAATAGCCACACGAATGCACCATTCCATTGTGTATAGGCGAGTGTGTGACTCTTCACCTACCATTTGCATAATGCTTGGCTTTCCGTTAACTCTTCTTAATCTTGGAGATCCCGATTGAGACCTTTGGTATTTCCTTTCACGTAAAATGGATAAGGAGTCATGGCTTTATCATTTTCCAAGCTTTGATTCACTTTTTGAATATCGAGACAATCCTCTAAGCTTGCCCCTTCTTTCTGAGCAACTATTCAGATGAGTTAAAGGTGTATTGATCCTCCTCAATAATTGTACCCTCCTTGATGATGTTTATCGCTTTTGATTGTGCAGGTCAAAAGTCTGCCTTATTCGTGCACTCATATGTCCAATGCCCTTGCTCTCTCCAATGAAAACATAGACCAAGTCTTTTTGCCCTCTCAGTAAAGTCAAGGTCTTGTTGCCACTAGATTGGTTGACACCTTATTTGATTTTCCACCTGCGTAGGATTGTTGCCTTGGTTATTTGAAGATGGAGTCTTCTTTGAATTGTTCATGTTCATTGTAACAGGCCTTTGTGGCCTATGCCTCATTGCAATGAATCTACTTCTATTTGCCTTCTGCAAATTGAACTTCTCCATCTTCTCAAAGTTCTCGGCCATCGCAAGAGCATGAAGAAAATCAAGGCATCCAGATCGCTTGACTTGATAGCGAAGTTCCTCACGAAGCCCTTCAATAAATTTACTCTTTAGAGCATCACGGCTAACCTCTAATGCATAATTATGAAGACATAGGAACTTCTCTTTGTACTCATCAATAGATAAGCTATGCTTATCACTTTCGTGTTGTCAGAAGTTGTAGAACTCCATCTTCTTCTCCATATGATAGTGTGGAGAGTAATAGCATTTTTTAGCTTGTTCTCTAAATTCCTTCCATAAAACTGGACCAAAATGCGTTGGAGTCTACATATACGACTTCCATCATAGCTTCGGGATCCCACGCAGGTGCACGATCCAAACTTTTTCCTTGGACTCTTCACTAAATTGTCGAAGATCAAAGAAATCCTCCAGATCTTCAATCCATGCCTGAAGATCTTTGCCACTCTTCTCGCCATCAAAATCATTCAACTTTGCCTTGTTGAAGACTTGATTAAGGGAAAACTCACTTGGTTCCATATCTTCATAATTGTGGTTTTTTTTCCTCGAGGTACACTAGATGTTCCTCCACCTTCATCTACTTCATCATTCAGATCCACAAACAAATTTGTTGCTCCTTCTGGTTTTTTTCCGCTGTCGTCGAGATTTTCTCTCCTCTCTCACTTGTGAAGGCCTACAAAAAAAACATATTTGGTGAAGGTAGCCAGAATTCCCCGAGAAGTCCAGGATGCATCAAGGATGTCAAAGGAAGGTCACATACAAAGTTTCAAACAAATCAAGAAAGTCCATGGTAGCGGTCAAAGTTGGTCAAAGCTGGTCAAAGTTGGGAAATTAGGGCAAAAATTTCATTGTCACCAAATTAGATGAAAATCCATATACTTGTAAAGATTGTCAAAGGCAGTCTATAGCCCAAATTTCAGCAGAAAATGGATTTGGTAGCACATTGATATGCTATGTTCATTTTGTAAAAATGTATTTTTTCTAGTTTGACCCTACAAATTCTTGTATAGAAATTTATGTTAGCCATATGGTTTGGCATGTATAAAGACCATATGTGGCTACATATTTGTATAAAGTTTCAAGGCTATCCGAGCTTCCTAGACACCTTAATGCCACCTTGCAAGCTTCCAAATGTAGTCAAACTTGTACAAGTTAGATTCAGATGGGAGTTTTTTCTGCATATTCCTGAAGGAGATCTTTGGAAACGTAGTCCTACAATGTTTCATCTTCATCAAAGCCTATTTGGAGGGCCAAAGAGTACAAAGTCAAGTTTTCAGGATCACCGCAGTTTTCTAGTTTAAGAAAATTGAAGGCTTGAATGTCTGCCACATGTCAAAATATGATTGAACCATGTTGTACGGTCAAGATGAGCTCATATTCAAGGGTGGAGATGCACTAAAGCATAAAGGAAGGAGGATCCACGAATTTTTTCCATAAAAGAAGACCTTTTTTACAATCAAAGATCAATAATGCAGCATTTCTCCAAAAATAGTGGCTTATCTTATCCGAATTGATGTCAGCACTGATCCGACGGTCCAGATCATCCCCTGATCCAATGGTGGAGAATGAGGGCGCCTAAATTTCACTCCTTTACACTAGATTTGATAGAAAGAACAATTCCAAGCCATTGATTTGATTAATCAAATGGTTGTAATCAAAAGTAGTGATCCTAGAGTTGAGAGTTGATTTCTCTAGATCCAAGGGCCCAAATTCATTCAAAAAACTATATAAACCCCCCTCCAAACTCCTAGAGCATCATTGTTAGGCATCCATAGGGCTCATGCTAGCTTACGGTTTCCTTGAGACGATCACCCTCGGTTGAGCGAGTGAGGATCCAAGGTGAGCTAGTATGAGTATAGAACCTAGTTTCAAATTTAAGTTAGAACTCCAATCTAGGATAGGCTCTTGAAACCAGCATCTCTATCTTGACTCACCCTCGGTGGAGCGTGTGAGTGAGTTAGAGCTGATTTTAATGAGTCTTAGACTTCTTTAGTTAGACGTTACGAGCCTAGACAGACATAGGGTCACTGGAGTGGAACTCACCTTCTTACGTGTGACATTCGGTTGAACTGTCATGGTTTGAGGGTCGGAACCACCTTTGATCAGTAGACTGCTTAGCATGACGTACCACTACGATCTTTTACATGTAACTTAATTCAAATTCTTTTAATTCATGTCACTTGTCACTTGTCTCTTGTCACCTCTCTCAGTCTCTTAAGTATTTTTACATGTCTTCTATTTCTTCTATGTGTGAGAAGGCTCCGCAGTATTGCGTTGAACCAGTGAGGATGTTTCTTTGAGCTTGTGAGTAAACTCTATCATCATAATTCACTTGCATGCATATAATCCATACATACCCATACATATTGATTAGTTTCTGAAAGTGTATAAGAAGCTCCAATATTGGACCATTCTTCCTTTCGAAACTGGTTTATGTGTAAGGGTTCCATCTATTCTCGTCATGCATACATATCATCCAAAGAAGAATATGCATATGGATTGGAATTAGGAAGTGTTTAAGAAGCTCCTTCAATGGACCATTCTTCCTTCCAAATTTCATTCGTATGTATGGTTCTCTTTCATTCTTATCATTCATGTTCATAAATCTAACTTGCACTCCTACATTCCTATTCCCATAATCATTTCAACATCTCTCTCTTCTCCATACTCAACATTAATTTCACTTTCATGTCCTTAAACCTTCCAACATTCATTAGCTTCATACACCCTGTGTGTGCCACGACCGGACCCGATCCACCCGGATTGCGATCACCTCCACATTTGAACCCGACGTGAAACGCTTCGTGGCATTTGCTTCTGATCTTGTCGGGAGGTTGTGATCCATATCCTTTGTTTCATATTTTTCATCCTCATCATATCATCATCATCACTCTTGAGTGTTGCACTGGATTTCTCACAATATCGTGCACATCTTCGTCGTGAAGTAAACGCATTTGTGAGAGATCTAGAGCATCGTGCATCACTTGCTTATTCACACAAGATGGAGGAAGGATTCAAATCCCTTATTGTTGAGAAACAAGGCCAAAGAATAGTCTCTTCTATGTTGAGAGAGAAGGGAAAATTCAATGGCATCAACATCACAAGCTACTTAGATTTGTTTGAAGAGCAAGCTATGATTTTTGGTCTTCCCGAAGATCTTTTGATATCATTCTTTGAACGAATTGTTGATAGCTCTATCATAAACCGTGTCACTCAATATGATAGTCTTCTTTGGAGTGATTTTAGAAAGGAGATGCTCAAAGAATTCTATCTTGAAGATTATAGCCAACATAATCGGGATGGATTCTTACGATGGGTCAATTCTCCAAAGCCTAGTAGCTGTATTACTCACTTACAAAATGAGTATATTAGACGCTATGAACAACTTCCTGATGAGGATAAGATAACTTTGGAACCTGATCTTGTGATCAATTTTCTTAAGCTTCTTCATCCTGAAACTCGTAGGGAAGTTGAACGGCGATTAGAAGAACCAGATAAGCGCTATGGTCTTACTGACAATTGGCAAAAAGTGCGTAAAGTAGTAGAGGCTGTAGCCCATAGACATCAAAGAAAATCCATGCAGTCAAGAAGATAGTGAAGGGAATAGATATGCAATTAGGTTTGGTGCCAAAATTCTACATGAAACACAACGAAAATATCCACAGATCAAACGAGAACTATGGGGTATGGTAAAAGCTTTGAAAACAGACAAAGAATATTTCATTGGTGCGAATGTCAAAGTTGAGACTGATTGTTTGCCTCTCATTGGAATGATAGCCAATTGTTCATCTCCTGATATAGCCATGCTTAGATGGATCTCATATATTAAGTTCATAAATCCTGAGTTAGCTCATATTTCAGGTAAGTCAAACTCAGTTGCTGATATGTTATCGAGAGCTAGATTTGATGATGATCTTGAAAGTGATCTAATAAAGAATGTGAACTTAATTGACTATGTTCCACATATATATGAGTATGAGCAATTTCATGAGTCTGAGTACGAAAATGAATGGAGAGACATAGGAAAGTATCTGAGTACACTACAACCATTACCTAACTGGACTACGAATAGATTCCGTAACATTAGGAAACGAGCTTATAACTTTTTCCTATGTAATGGTTATCTTTGGAGACATGCTAAGGGTAAGGTTAAGAATCCACGACGAGTCCTAGGAAAAAGAGGTCTTCAATTGCAAGTAATGAAGGAAATGCATGAGACATTATGGGCTGGTCATAAAGGATTTTTTGGAACATATGAAAAAATTAGAAGTACCTATTATTGGCCTAGGATGTATGTTGACATTAGTAGCTATGTTTCTACATGTTCTACTTGTCAACTTCATTCATCAGTCAAACATAGAGATCCGTTGCATCCTACTTATCCACCTTGTATTCACTACAAGTGGGTAGTAGATCTTGTAACTATGCCTAAAGGTATTGACAAAATGCGTTACATTGTACTTGCAAGAGAAGATTTAACTAATCATGTAGAGGGACGTGCACTACGATCTAAGACCACTTACAATGTTTGCAAATTCTTGCTTGAAGATGTCATAAGTCGCTTTGGGTACATAGAGAAAGTAGTTGCCGATCGTGGAGAGTTAAATGCGAGAGAAGCTAAAGAGTTCTTTGAGCGTCACGGTATTCGTTTGTCTCTCACTACTGCATATAATCCAGAGGCCAATGGTAAAATAGAGAGAGGGCATCCACCTATTGTGAAAGCCATATCTAAAGCATGTAACGGTGACATCAAACAATGGCCTAGATTCTTACCTTTTGCACTTTGGGCAGATAGAATGACATGCACACGTACTACTGGGTATATGCCTGCTGAACTTATGTACTGTCAAAAACCATTGTTTCCAATTCAATCTCATATTTTTGCATGGTCAAATTTGCCTTGGTCTGAAAACATGTCTACTGATGACTTTTTGAGTTTGCGCATTAAACAGTTAGAACAAGGTAAAGTAAGACTTGATGATGCTGTTGAAAAATTAAGAGAATCTAGAATGAAGAATAAGCATTATTTTGATAAAAATCATCGATTGCGTCCTAAGCCAATTGAAGTAGGAGATTGGGTGCTCATTTATGATAGTACATTTGACTCTCAATATGATGCACGCAAAAAGCTCACTCAACGGTGGTTTGGGCCATACATAGTATCAAAAGTCAACAACAATGGTACGTATGGTCTTTGTGAATTAAATGGTGTTGCACTAAAAACTTTGATTGCAGGTAAAAGGATAAAGCTATTCAAGAAACGTGATAATGACAAGAACATTTTGGATGAGGACATTGAAGAAGATGACAACAATGAGGCCGATTAATAAACAGGAGTATCCATGTTATAAAAAATAAAAATATAAATAAAAAAAAAGAAAAAAAAAACATATAAAAATATCATTAATTTTTCAAGTTCATGTTGCTTTGTTTTTTTTCAAGTTCATTCTATTTTTTTTGTCTTTTTTCCATGCTTGTTTCATGCATGTTTTTTTTTTCAGTCTTTGCATTGCATTGCATTGCATATCCACATCACTTGACTAAAAAAAAAGGCAAATGATGATTTCTCTACTTGTGTAAAATTGTATCTTAAGTAGTAACTTATCTACTAAGAAATTGGTTATAATCTAGGATTGTGGAAAGATAGGGCATGTAGATTTGGAGGTTTATTTTGGTGACATGGCTTTCATATATAAACATGCATATGTATCTTGTATCGAAAGCATAATTGTTGAAATCCTAGCTCCTACTATTGCATGTTTCTACATCCTTAGTCTATCTCACAGCACTTGTATCGGAGTTTGAACGACTGTTCTCCGTCATCAAAAATGGTTGTATCTTGTATCGGGGCTTAATTTTTCCCCGTCATTAAAAAAAAAAAAAAAAGTTGCTACATGTTACCAAGAAGTTTACACTTTCTTCCACCCCAAAAAAGTGATCGTAACCATAAAGTTGCCAAATCATCATCATCATCGGAAAAAAAAAAAAAAACAGCAAGCCAAAGGAGGATAAAGAGGCATAGTAGAATAAATCATGGGCTATATAAGCAGATTTATGCATTAGTGGAGTTTAGTTAGATTTCCTTGCATGTTATTAGAGAAAGAGCATATTCATATTTATGTAGGAAAGGAGTTGATCTAAAATAAGCTAAAAGATGTCTCTTGAAAATCCTAAATCTTTGTTTATAATCATACTTAAGGTAGATTGCTTTATGAAAAAGGTACAAAATTTTCTTCAAGATGAGAGGAACTGATGCTTAAAACGACTCAATACAACCACTTCCACTTCATATTGATGCTTGTTTTTTTTCTTTCTTGTTGCCAATGTTGCTTGTTCATTTGCATATATGTTGCCTATTTGTTCATGCATATTCATGTTTCCTGTTTCAATTATTTCTTTCATGCAAATTTTGCTTCATGTCACGTTACCTACTTATTCATGCATATAATCAATTTTCTTTCCATGTTTCTTATGTTGCCTATAAAAGAATTTGATGCCTGGAACATTTTGTTTTTCACAGATGCTAGAGTGGCGCTTCCGGAGGAATCGCAGGTTTAGTGGGGGCGAATGTCGTCGAGATTTTCTCTCCTCTCTCACTTGTGAAGGCCTACAAAAAAAACATATTTGGTGAAGGTAGCCAGAATTCCCCGAGAAGTCCAGGATGCATCAAGGATGTCAAAGGCAGGTCACATACAAAGTTTCAAACAAATCAAGAAAGTCCATGGTAGCGGTCAAAGTTGGTCAAAGCTGGTCAAAGTTGGGAAATTAGGGCAAAAATTTCGTTGTCACCAAATTAGATGAAAATCCATATACTTGTAAAGATTGTCAAAGGCAGTCTATAGCCCAAATTTCAGCAGAAAATGGATTTGGTAGCACATTGATATGCTATGTTCATTTTGTAAAAATGTATTTTTTCTAGTTTGACCCTACAAATTCTTGTATAGAAATTTATGTTAGCCATATGGTTTGGCATGTATAAAGACCATATGTGGCTACATATTTGTATAAAGTTTCAAGGCTATCCGAGCTTCCTAGACACCTTAATGCCACCTTGCAAGCTTCCAAATGTAGTCAAACTTGTATAAGTTAGATTCAGATGGGAGTTTTTTCTGCATATTCCTGAAGGAGATCTTTGGAAACGTAGTCCTACAATGTTTCATCTTCATCAAAGCCTATTTGGAGGGCCAAAGAGTACAAAGTCAAGTTTTCAGGATCACCGCAGTTTTATAGTAATTGAAGGCTTGAATGTCTGCCACATGTCAAAATATGATTGAACCATGTTGTACGGTCAAGATGAGCTCATATTCAAGGGTGCAGATGCACTAAAGCATAAAGGAAGGAGGATCCACGAATTTTTTCCATAAAAGAAGACCTTTTTTACAATCAAAGATCAGTAATGCAACATTTCTCCAAAAATAGTGGCTTATCTTATCCGAATTGATGTCAGCACTGATCCGACGGTCCAGATCATCCCCAGATCCAATGGTGGAGAATGAGGGCGCCTAAATTTCACTCCTTTACACTAGATTTGATAGAAAGAACAATTCCAAGCCATTGATTTGATTAATCAAATGGTTGTAATCAAAGTAGTGATCCTAGAGTTGAGAGTTGATTTCTCTAGATCCAAGGGCCCAAATTCATTCAAAAAACTATATAAACCCCCCTCCAAACTCCTAGAGCATCATTGTTAGGCATCCATAGGGCTCATGCTAGCTAACGGTTTCCTTGAGACGATCACCCTCGGTTGAGCGAGTGAGGATCCAAGGTGAGCTAGTATGAGTATAGAACCTAGTTTCAAATTTAAGTTAGAACTCCAATCTAGGATAGGCTCTTGAAACCAGCATCTCTATCTTGACTCACCCTCGGTGGAGCGTGTGAGTGAGTTAGAGCTGATTTTAATGAGTCTTAGACTTCTTTAGTTAGACGTTACGAGCCTAGACAGACATAGGGTCACTGGAGTGGAACTCACCTTCTTACGTGTGACATTCGGTTGAACTGTCATGGTTTGAGGGTCGGAACCACCTTTGATCAGTAGACTGCTTAGCATGATGTACCACTACGATCTTTTACATGTAACTTAATTCAAATTCTTTTAATTCATGTCACTTGTCACTTGTCTCTTGTCACCTCTCTCAGTCTCTTAAGTATTTTTACATGTCTTCTATTTCTTCTATGTGTGAGAAGGCTCCGCAGTATTGCGTTGAACCAGTGAGGATGTTTCTTTGAGCTTGTGAGTAAACTCTATCATCATAATTCACTTGCATGCATATAATCCATACATACCCATACATATTGATTAGTTTCTGAAAGTGTATAAGAAGCTCCAATATTGGACCATTCTTCCTTTCGAAACTGGTTTATGTGTAAGGGTTCCATCTATTCTCGTCATGCATACATATCATCCAAAGAAGACTATGCATATGGATTGGAATTAGGAAGTGTTTAAGAAGCTCCTTCAATGGACCATTCTTCCTTCCAAATTTCATTCGTATGTATGGTTCTCTTTCATTCTTATCATTCATGTTCATAAATCTAACTTGCACTCCTACATTCCTATTCCCATAATCATTTCAACATCTCTCTCTTCTCCATACTCAACATTAATTTCACTTTCATGTCCTTAAACCTTCCAACATTCATTAGCTTCATACACCCTGTGTGTGCCACGACCGGACCCGATCCACCCGGATTGCGATCACCTCCACACCGCATCGTTCTTTGCACCATTCACTAAGAATCTTTTCAATACACCTCTTGTTCATGAATCTTTTGTGTTAGAGTTTCCATCGTTCTTGAGGATTGAATATGCTCTGATACCACTTGTAGCATTTGCTCAACCACAATCTAACCCCAATCACAATCTTTTGATCACTCAAAAATAATAGTGGAGAGAAGAACACAGAGATTGCACAAGGTAAGAAAAATCTGATGTGGAAGAGTAGAAACAAATATGATGCAAAGAAGGAAGAATTGTGATGTTATAGATGTGAACCAATGGTTACAATAGCTTTGGACAATAGCTTATTGACTAAGCCTCTACCCCCGACCATCCCCAAGCTATCAGAATCGCATTCACACTCGCACTCTCAATCACACTCTCACTCTCACTCTCACTCTTAATCATAAGGTAATTCTCAAATTTCTATGCATCCCCTGTTTTGATGGGTAGGTCTCCCTATATCAGAGTTTGATCATTTCCCTCTCCCAAAGAAGTGTGCGATACACGAAATTTAGAAAAGTCGAGTTTCTCCAACACTTTTGCAAAAAGCCATGCGATCGTAGTGTGGTTTCTTTCTTTAGCGTACCTCTCAAAAATAGGAGGAGAACACCAAAAATACATATCCAAAAATATCCATATTTAGACATGGTGACACGTGAGCATCAGAATCATAGGCTCGAATAGAATTAGATAAGCCCTCGTTTTTTTTTTTTATTTTAAGTGCTGGAAAACGGAACTTTTGAAAGCCGTGTAACTAAGAAATGGTGAGGAATATGCTTAGTCTTGTGAGACACACTTTTATTCAATTTTGTGATCTGCACAATAGTGCTTGAGACGTCTGAGATCGAAATCCACCTCCAAATGCCACTTTTGGGCCCTGCAACCTTCAAGGTTCTAGAGAGAGAGTAGAATCAAGGCATTTTCTTACAATGAACTAAATATTGGACTCTGTACCAGGTACTTAAAACATGATTCACAAAAATTTCACCCAGGCACTTTTATCCTCCTATATTTGCTCTACCATTCTCTCATACAGAGTTTTTCCTAATTCTTTAATCTTCACCTTCAAAATTTGACTAGAAATTATGATGCAAATAAGGTCTAGCGAGAGAGTAGGAAACTTGTGAACCCAAATTTTTTCCTACATGCATAAAATGAACTAATTATTCATTCTAAGCATTATCCCCAAAATGAAATTCAGAGAGTTCAGAATGAATCATTTCACTAGAAAAGAGCCCTATTACATGTGGTGCTAAGGATAAGAAGTTGAACATTAAAAATGGTGTATGTATTTTTTGTGACAGTGTGGAAGATCTCCCCAACCTTTTCATCAAGTGTTTACATGCCCAATGTTTTTGGAGTTGTATCTTACGCTTTTGTTAGGAACATAACTTCCAGCCTCGCTACAAAAAACGTATGTTGGGGGTCTGCAAGAACTTTGATTTTGTCTTATGGAACATGTGGAGAGCCAATATTGTGTGGAGTATCTAGAAGAGCAAAAATATGGCTCTGCTCAGCAACAAGAACTCCACTAGTGCAGCTTTATTCTCTTTAGTGTGTGGGTTGAAGGCTATGAGCATCAAAGCTCTTGCTGCCACTATTGATGCTCCCGAGGAGGGTTTCTCTCTATCTTGGCCTCTGTACATTACCAAACCTAGCCAATGGAGAGACTCCCTTTTGAAATTGTACTCAACCACTAGAATTGAGATGGTGGAATTGTGTCTATAGTTGATTTTTGTTCTCTTTATTGCTGGCTTTTTGGATCCCTTGTACTATTGCCACTAGTTGTAGTCCGGGTTACTCTACTAGCTGCAGTACCTATTTACATTCTAAGTCGATGAAACTGGCCAGATCTGTTGTGGCCTTGCTATGTAAATGGTGGTGGTAGTCTTGCCCTGTGTACATTGATACATGCCATTATTAATCATTTTCTTGTTCTCTCAAAAAAAAAATGTAATGATGAGCATGAAATTACATGCCTTATCATAGGAGAATCATATTTTTCATAAGTATTATAATTTCCATGAGTCAGCACCTTCCCCAATAGAGGTCAAGTACAAGTGAAAGAGTGTCCCTCCTTCTCCTCTATGGCTTGAAGACCATCTCGTATATAGAATTTAAGAGGAATCTTGAGTCTCCAAACTCATTTAATATTGCAAGTGATGATATGTAAAGGGTACTTCGTTATCCATCCGATTCATTTAGAATTCTATGGAGGCTCAGGTTGACGTTGTGAAAACGTATTTACTTTACTTTAGGACAATTTGGATCAAATTATGATTTGGTTTGTAAACAAGTGAAGTTTTCATCCCAAATAAGAACGTTCTCTTCCCATTTTCATGACTTTTCAATAGTCTATTTTGGAATAAACATTTTAAGCCATTGCAACAAGCCAAATAGTGGTATTTGCGCACTGTAATCAAACTTCCAAGGACCAATATTTCGTCCAAACAAGATCTATGTAGGAATAGTAGGATTATTGCAAGAGGACCTCATCTTGATAGTCTATCATCATTTCCAAATAGTGATATTAGAGTTTCAACACAACTTCATAAACATGGTGATGGTTTTACTTCATAATTTGAAAACTTGGATAGAATTAAATATCTATTATGGTTTCTAACAATGGAAACATACTCCAAATGAGTAAATTTATATGGATATGTTACTAGAAATGAGCTAATGAAATCTCTAAGGAAAAAACATAATCCTCTAAAAAAAGAGGGGCAAGAGAAGCCAAGAAAATGGTGTGCAAAGGATTTTCTTGAAAGTTCACACATTCTAAAACCTAACTTTTGAAGGGTTTTAATGGCGATGCACCATGGTGTGCTGTCCTTATCGAGAGCTCCACGATGATACTTTCAGAGTATAAAACCAACCTCCTAAGGCTACACACGGTACTCCGCACATAGACTGCAGAATAACAGTACACAGGGAGCACAGAGATAGACTTCTTAGGTCTTACAAATGCGATCGAACTTACAATCTGTGACTGACGAGGCCAATATATGTTTCATTAAAGAACATATACAAAGAAGTGTCTGATGGCCATTTGGCCTTTCACATGGACACTAACAATAACAATCTCCCACTAAAGGCTAATATGGCCAAAGTAATCATGGGAGAAAAAATAAAGAATGATAAAGAATACCGGAGTGTAAGTATACAAACTATACCTCCCACCTAATGGGCATGTTACATAGTATACAAGTGACTGTGTAAGATCATGAATCAAGTAACCCCATCAAGTGACAATAGTGTCCAAAGCTATCATGTGGTAGAGCTTTAGTCAAAGCATCTGCAACATTATCTCGAGTGTGAACCTTATCAAGAATAATGCACTCTGTGGCTAAGCAATCTCTTATGAAGTGATAGCTCACTTCAACGTGCTTGGTCTTTGCATGATAGATCAGATTCTTAGCAAAATCAATGGCACTCTAACTATCAGTGAGCTAACAAGGTACATGTTGAGGAAACCCATATCAAAAGCAAGAGGAGAAAGCCACAATGCTTCCGTACATGCCTCACTTGCTGCAACATACTCTGCTTCTATGGTGGAAGCAACTATACATTCTTGAAGACGAGATCTCCAAGAGATAGCACCTCCAACAAAATGAAAAATGTATCGTGATGTAGACTTAGGATTGTCTACACAACCAACATAGTCAGAATCTATCTAACCAAAAATGGATTTTGCCCCTCTACCTAAGCATAGACACTTGTCCTTAGTACCACTAAGATATCTCAAAATCATCTTGACCGCTTCCCAATGTTTCTTGCAAAGATTAGACATATATCTGCTCACAACTCCCACTGCAAATGCAATGTATGGTCTCGTATCCAGCATAGCATACATGCCACTACCTAAAAACAAATTGATAGAAAATTAAGGTCATGGATTCCTTTTCCTCATCTGATTTGGGGCGATCATCCTTGCTCAGTTTCACATATGTGGGTAAAGGTGTATTCAATGCCTTTCCACCCTACATATTGAACCTGTGAAGTACTTTGGATATGTACTCACTTTGAGACAAGTATATGCATCTTTTACTCCTATCACTAGTAATGTGCATGCCAAGAATATGTTTGGCATCCCCCAAATCCTTTATATCAAATGTCAGACTCAACTTCTTTTTGAGAATTGACAAGTCATAACAGGACTTCCCAACAATCAACACATCAACGATATAAAGTATCCCCCATATCAAGCTCCCATCTAAGCATCTCTTTATGTAGAGACAATGATCCTCATAGCTTTGAGAATAGCCCATAGGAGCTCTTCTTGAGCTTACAAACTAGAGTTTCCTTGCCACAAACTACATAACCCTCTAGTTGTCCCATATAGATCTCATGTATAAGATCTCCATGCAAAAAAGCAGGTTTCACATCGATTTGGACTAGGTCTAAGTTATCCATTGCAACGAATCCAAGCAACATGTGCAGGGTAGTCATCTTGACCACTAGAGAGAAGATTTCCTTGAATTCAACGCCATGTTGTTGCTTAAAACCCTTTGCAACAAGTCATGCTTTATACTTTGGAGAAGCACTATCTGATGTCAATTTCAGCATATATACCCATTTAGATGGTAAAGCTTTCTTGCCCTTTGAAAAAGGTACTAAATCCCAAGTACCATTCTTGTGAATAGAATCCAACTCTTCATGGCATGCTCCCACTTGACATGATGCTCTGTCTGCATAGCCTCTTTGTAGCAAGAAGGCTCATTAGCATCTGTTAGCATAACAATGATCAATGACCGTGTTTCAAGATCCCATAAGTGATATCCAAATTGTCCTTCGCAACCATATCCAACAAAAATGGATTTCGTTGACTTATGGTCGAAATGTTTTCTAAGATTCTTGGGTATATGAGCATATGCTTCACACCAGAAGCTCTAAGATAATCATAATATGTTGGCTTCCGTGTCCATAACTCTTGTGCCACTTTTAGACCTTTGGTAGTACTAGGTTAAAGGTTAATCACATGAACTCTAGTCAATACTGCTTCTACCCGAAAGCCTTTTGAGAGGTTTGCATGATGCAACATAGAAAGTACTCTATCTTGAATAGTTCTATTCATGCTTTCAGCTACACCATTCTATACTATGGTATAAGGAGCTGTAAACTCTCTATGAATCTCTCTAGACTCATAGAAAAGGCTAAATTCATGCGAGGTATACTCACCCCCATTATCTGTATGTAAAGCCTTAAACTTGGTTCCTTTTTCAATCTCAACTGAAGAAAGCCATGATCTGAAAGTAGGGAGTACCTCATCCTTTGATCTGACAAGATATAACTAGACTTTTCTAGTAGTATCATCTATGAAAGTGACAAAGCAAAGAGAACCACCTAAGGACCTAGTGGGCATAGGACCACACACATCACTATAGAAAAGATCTAAAGGCTTAATTAAAGAGTCAATGTGCATTCTATGCATATTTTTGGTTTTCTTTCCATATTGTCAATGCTCACAAAATGATACATAAGAGAAAGATATCACACATAAGTAGCAAAATGAGAAAAATTTTCCATTCCACTATGAGAGCTATGGCCCAAACGACCATGCCAAATTCAAGCCATAGGCTATTCATTAATAGATAACGAGTGTTCTTTTTGTGATACAAATAAAGGATAAAGTGAGCCAAATTTTCTTCCTTTTGCAATAACCATATTGCCCTTTGATATACAAAAGGACTGAGCATAGAATACCACCTTGTAGCCAAAGTCATCAAGTTGACCAACTGACATCAAACTGTGTGATAACTGACGTACATGGCCTACATTATACATAGTGAATTTTGAGCCATCAATGAAGTGCACAACCAGATTTCCAATCCCCACAACCTCACACTAGGAAGAGTCACCAAGTCTCTTGGTACCAAGAGACTTTGCTGCACAATTAGAGAACCATTCTCTGTATGTTGTCACATAGAAAGAAGCACCAGAATCTAGCAACCACGTGTGGGAAAGAGAATCAACCCTAAGTGCCTCAATTGGCACAGTACTATCGAGTGTCAACACATTAGCATCATCAGAAATAACATTAATTTCTTCAATCTTCACAGTCGAAGTAGATGGTGCAAGTAACTATGTAACATGCCCATCAACATTCTGGCCTTTACCTTTAGCATTCTTTCATGCATAAACGTCTTTCTTCATATGTCCTTTCTTATGGAAATAATGGAATTCCATATCCCTTTTCCTTGATTTACTTCTACTCTTATTCTGTTCACCATTGTTTTCCTTGTTCTTGGTCCTGCCACATCGATGATTCATTCCTTGGTAAGAATCACAAACATTATATGCATCTCCACTCTGAGTGCTAACCATCGATTTTCTATGAATCTCCTCAGTTAAAAGTGGTCCACATATTTCATCATAGATGGGTTTACCAGCAGGTGCACTATTACGAATAGCTGCGCAAAACGTATCCCATGATGATGGTAGGGTGCGTAACAACAATACTGCTTTCATCTCATTATCCATCTCCATTTTCTGATCTTGTAACTCGGAGAATATAGCATCAAACACATTTAGATGAGTAGCAACATTATCTGTGTCCTTCATGCGAAGGTCATATAATTTTCTCATCAAATACACTTTTTTTTATGCTCTCTCTTTTTCATATGTATTGTAGAACTTCTTCCACTATGGATTTTCCTCTTGGTGTTTTGGGTTCCTCAATTTTTTTACCATGTCCTTTCATATCTATGTCTGCATTTTCTACTATCTCACCTAGTTCATTTGTTGAGTCGGCCCTTAAAGACATGCATGCACACAAAGAAGACTATTCACTTCATGCTTAATTTCTCTCAAGATATGCAAAGATGAGATTTGAAACTCACGCCTACTTTAAAAGACAATGTTATCTCTCTAAGAAACCTAGGATACAAAAATTATCAAGGAAATTCCCTCATCACTTAGAGAAAATTAGCTCATACATAGAGAAATCTGAGTGTGAGATATGGCTACTGAAAGTATGAGGAAAATCCTCAAGAAAATAGGGGGCTTTCTTCAAAAGGGGTACACTAACTTATTCAAATCCTCTAAGTATAGAAAATGTGTGATTTGTACAAAGTATGGTTATAAAACTTTGAGAAAATTCCCTAAGTGATATGAAGGTCTTTTACTAGAATATAGGCTTTATCATACCTAAGTGTGATAAGTGATTGATTTGAGACTAATCACAAGAATTTCAAATCCAACCTTTAACACAAAGACTCCTAATTGGACCCTTGCTTCTCATTGCTCCAAGTGTCATGAATCGAAGAGGTTCAGACGCTCCTAAGGTTGGAGCTTAATTTTCGACACTTCCCCTCAAGCTTCAACCTTCAAGACTTCATTCTAGCTCCATCATGCAAATGCATCTTTTGACCTTTTTTAGCTTGGTTGAATCCAATGCTTTGGTCAACATAGCTGTTGAAATTGTTCCGTTTTTGCAAGAACCTTCTCTTTGATGTAGTGGTAATGAACCTGTTCCTTGTTTGCAAGAACCTTCTCTTTGTTGTATGGTAATGAACTGCTTTATATTTGTTGCTAGCATGGAGTACACAGTACTCATGTTGTCACACATGATTGTCAATTAGGTACACAGTACTCATGTTGTCACACATGATTGGCAATTAGGTACACAGTACTCATGTTGTCACACATGATTGTCAAATAATTGACTTGCAACTTTATCTCAATCATAGGCTTATTGATCCACATGAGCTTACATGTAATTTGTGCTAATGTTGTCTATTCAGCTTCTATAGAGGATAGGGCAATTGCAGGTTTCTTCTTTGCCATTCCTAAGGTGAGATCCTTGGTTAGCATCACCACATATCCACTTGTACTTATCCTATATTATGTAGATCCAGCCCAATTGGCATGTATGTATTTTGATATCAATTTAGATTTCTATATTTTGATATCAATCACACACGCCTTTGATATCCATTTAGATCTTCCCGAGTTTCCAAAATATAAAAAAATTGACCATGAAATCATTTATGGTCACGTCCTTGTCGCTCGAAAAGAGTTAGATAGTAGTATCGGAAAAGTTATGGGTTCAAGCAAGAATGATATTTATAGTAGAAATGCTAGAAGATTATTGCACATATTTGATTAAAGAAGTAAATTGTATGAACACATTGGGATACAAGGTACAATTATCATTATATGAACACAAGGGAATTAAGTATTACGAAGTGAATATAATTAGTTTCCGGTCGTCGGAGAAGCTACAAAGTACTATAAAGTGAAGAACGCATTTGGAAGTAGTTTATTACAAAACTATTAATGGAAACCATAATAAAGTTATGGAAAACGATTCTATAGAAGTGACACGTATACTAGAAAATGAGCTAGAGTTTCAAGAACTATTTTCTAATCATAGATCCTTGCAGTCCAAAGGTCGAAAATTGCAAGAACGAAGAGACACATGGATAGCTTCTCCCTGTGTAGGTTATGAAACATAGTTATGTTACGATTCTGGTACTTATGTCGTGAAGTTGAAAGAGTGTATTCAAATGTCAGTACAGCCCACGTAATTAGTTTATCGTGGGGTTCTAAAATTGTTAACAGGTTTACGCTCTAATTCAAAACGTTTGTATTAGTGGAATATGCTATAGGTATGCTGTACTTAAAATCTGGTCACCAAAAGTTTTCATATTCTATGAAACTTCTTTTTCCTTAATGTAGAACCTTGATTGAGATCATGTTTTTTTTATACCTAGTTTACCATATACACAGTTCCTAAGAATTGTTATGATAAAAATATAGTTAGAGCATTGTGTTTTCGGTTGTACGCGCATGTCGATGTCGATTAGGATCTCTCTTCCAGTTCTTCATAAAGTATGTTGTCCATTTTACTGATGCTTGTGTTAGAATCGGACTCACCTTTTCTGGTTAGATCAGTCACAATCTTAATTCTTTTTCTATGTTAGTGTTAATAATATCCATCAAATGTATTATATGCGTGGTTTATATGAATTGTAACGTATATAATTTCATATCATGTTCTTATAAGATGTGAGATGAACTTGATGGATAGTGTATTGTCTTAAACGAATGAAAATAGCTCAACAAGACCTATTATCTCACTTCATTAAAGTCGTTGATGGATTGTGTATTGTCTTAAACGAATGAAAATAGCTCAACAAAACCTGTCATCTCACTTCATTAAAGTCCTAAGTATAATCTGATGGGAGAGACATAGTTTGAAAAATAATGACCCAAAACCTTGTAAAATTCTGGAGCTTGACAAGATGAAATATATAAGATTTCTATACGTTCTCCATTCAAAGTAAGTAAATGTGAGCTTGCTATTCTCTTGGTCAAACCTCCAATCTGGAGACAATTTAAAGAAAGCAAGACTTTGATAGAAGCTATATTGCACAAAACATTATCCTTCAGTGTGGCCAGCTCGACATCTTGCAACGTATAGACCTCCCCATATTGGACCATTACCCTCTTATTATCACTTTCAAGCTGATTGCCAAATTCAGAAAAGCAACTTGGTTTCATGCTTGCCCGACGTCTTTCTCCCTTCCCTTTGTCCATCAAGAAATTTCATTGGTATGGAAATCCACTTTCGCCAATGGTGCCTCACTGACCAAATGTTGGAGGGCTATAGTCGAGAAGACTCATCAAATTCTAGTGAAGACCAACAAGATGCTTCGCAATGTTTGGCATAGGTAGAGAGAGAAGCTCTATCAGAGGCTTTGGTACCTTGAGGAGGAAGTGAGCAAAGGTAACTACTAGTACCAGATGGGACTACGGAAAATCAGTGGCATGCTAAGATACGAGGAAGAAATTCCAAGGCAAAACATGCAAGTATACTTTAAGGATTGGTGGGCAGGCAAGGCTGATAAACCAACTAAGGAGATGTGTGGCATCTTGAAGAGGAAGAAAACTAGAGACTCTATTCCCTTCTTGATAGGTAGTAATGGGGTCGAATGCAAAACGGAAGAACCAAACAGGACTATTATTGTCGACCATTTTACTAAACTTCTAGGGGTTTCAACGCCCCATTCTCCCCACAGGACGGATTGCATGGCGATCTTCTCGAGAGTCTCTTCCTTGAGAATACATCAGAACTTGAAGTTTCTCCTTGATGCACCTGTCTTAGATACTGCGATGCTTGAAGTTATCGATACACTCCCCAATGGGAAAAGCCTGGGTCTTGATCACCTCACAAATCAATTTCTCAAGTCCTTTAGGTAGGTGGTGGACACCCCTTTGCTGTTCATTTGGCAAGAGGCTTTAGCTTTCAATGCTCTTCCGAAATGCATAAACAATGGTGTCATCAAGCTTATCCATAAAAAATGTAACAACAATAGGATTGAAAAGTGGCAACCAATCACCATGCTTCAAATAGGGTACAAGAATCTTGCCAAAGTAATTGCTGATAGAATTTCTTTTCACCTGCAGAGTTGTCTTAGTGAGGACCAAAAAGGTTTCATCAAAGGAAGATCAATACTAGATGTTATTATTGATATTTGGGAAGTTCAGGATTTTGCAGAAGGGTTTGAGCAAAACATTATTTTCCTTGAAGTCAACTTCAACAAAGCCTATGATAGGCTTGAATGGAACTTTGTTCTCCAATCTCTTAAAGACCTCATTTGCAGTAAAAAATTCACCAAGATAACCACTGCTTTGTTGGGCAATGCATCGACAAAAATAAATATCAAAGAGAAGTTATCGAAGGCCATCAAACTAAAATGATCTATTAGAGAAGGATGTCCTTTGTGTTACCGTTAGTGTCCATGTGAAAGGCCAAATGGCCACCGGACACTTCTTTGTATATGTTCTTTAATAAAACATATAGTGGCCTGGTCAGTCACAGACTATAAGTTCGACCGCATTTGTAAGACCTAAGAAGTATGTCTTCGTGCTCCCTCTGTACTGCGTTTTCTGCGTATTCTACAACCTCTGTGCAGAGTACTGTGTGTGGCGTCAGGAGGTCAATTTTCTACTCCGAGCATATTGTCGTGGAGCTCTCGAGAAGGAGAGTGCAGTGTGGTGCATCGCCATCAAAATACATCACTGGTATCAGAGCAGTTCGAGGCAAAAAGCTTTGTTCCAAGGCTTACGACTAAGGCGGCAACCAAGGCATAGACCTTGGCATACCTTGTGATCCGAGTTACTGAAGTCACTGTTGGCGCCATTGGCTGCGCGCGAGGGAGGACCTCAATGATCAAGGAATATAGAGGTTCCCGATACTTCCCGGGAGGTCACCCATCCCAGTACTGTTCCCCCCAGAGCTCACTTAACCATGGCAATCTCTTGCCACTAAGCTACACTCTTGTGGTGTTTGAAGAAGGGGAAAGACTAAGGTTGACATTACCTTGAACAAGTTTTGGTCCCTCAAAGCTTCATTTTTTCTTTTAAAGCCTATTTCTGAAGCCATTTTGGGGTGTTTTTGGAGCCATTTCGGAGTACTTTCGCACGTAGTTCTCCTCACACAGGTCCAAGAACATCAATTGGAGTGTTCCTTGTACTTCGCAGACAATAAATATCAACCTTTGGGGCTGTATTTTCAGCCACACTCGTAAAACTATAGGTTTCTCGAGGGGTTTTCAGTTTTGGTGGGAGCAGTCGCTCAAAATTTATGCAGGTTCTTAAAGCCTAAAACATCAGAGTTGACAGACACTTGCAGGTGTTATTGGCTAGTTTTTGGGCTGTGTATTAAGCCTTTCAGTGTCATTTTACTGCATATATTGAGCACATACACACCATGTACGCTTCTGTGGATACCACTTATGTACGCCCATGTGGGCATTGATATAGCGGTTACGTTCTTTGCATAAAGCCTTTTACGTTTGATAAAGAGGGTCGTGGTGAGGTTTTCTTAAGTGGGAGACACCCAGATGTCGGGGTCTCTTCGGTGATGCAGGTGGAAGACTTACCCAGCCTCGCCATAGGAGATGTATGATAGTTGTTCATAGGTGCTCGATAAGCCTAGTTGGCTTCTATTGGGTAACTGATTATATGCAGTGGAGTCAGTGATTCACTATGCAGGTAGACATGTCAGTACTTGCAGTTTTATGATACTTTGACACTCGTCATATGCTAATTTTGCAGAGGATACTCTGGCAAAATTTTTCAGATTTCTGGTTTAGTCAACTATATAGTGGTCGATTTACTCCTTGATACACTTATTTGTTGGTGTTTGGACTCTTCTAGCTCCATTATCATTCTATTCAGTTCTCTACGATCATGGCATCAGAGGTCTCAGGCACATCCGATGGATCAGGGTCTAGTGCTAGCGTTCCGAGGAGGAGCTATAACTTGCAGGGCAAAGACCATTTTGAGATCCAAAAATTTGATGGCACAAACTTTGCTCTATGGAAGAATCAGATGAAAGATGTGCTGATTCAAAGAAGGCAATGGAAGCCAGTAAATGGGATTTCAAAGAAGCCTGCTGACATGGATGAAGATGATTGGGATGAGTTAGATGAAATGGCCAGGTCTACCATTCGCTTGCACCTAGCAGATAATGTTTACTTTACAGTATTAGACTGTGAAAGTGCAGAGGAGCTTTGGAAGAAGTTATGCAATACATATGAAAAAGAGACGGCATCAAATAAAGTATATCTGATGAGAAAATTCTACGACCTTCATATGAAGGACACAAATAGTGTTGCTGCTCATCTAAATGAGTTTGATGCCATATTCTCCCAGTTACAAGCTCAGAAAATGGATATGACAATGAAATGAAAGCAGTATTGCTGTTATGCACCCTGCCATCATCATGGGATACATTTTGCACAGCTATTAGCAATAGTGCACCAGGTGGTAAACTCGTCTATGATGAAATATGTGGAGCACTCTTGAGTGAGGAGATTCGTAGAAAATCTATGGTTGGCACTCAGAGTGGAGATGCATATAATGTTCGTGATTCTTACCAAGGAAAGAATCAACAACGTGGTAGGAGCAAGAACAAGGAAAAGAATGGTCAACGGAAAAAGAGCAGAAGTAAATCAAGGAAGAGGGATATTGAATGCCATTATTGTCATAAGAAAGGACACATGAAGAAAGACTGTTATGCATTAAAGAATGCTAAAGGTAAAGGACAGAATGTTGATGGGCATGTTAAACAGTTACCTGCACCATCTACTTTGACTGTGAAGATTGAAGAAATTAATGCTATTTCTGATGATGCTGATGTGTTGACACTTGATAGTACTGTGCCATCTGAGGCACTTATGGCTGATTCTCTTTCCCACACCTGGCTGCTAGATTCTAGTGCTTCTTTCCATGTGATACCACATAGAGAATGGTTCTCTAATTATGCAGCAAAGTCTCTTGGTACCGTGAGACTTAGTGACTCTTACCAGTGTGATGTTGTGGGGATTGGAGATGTGGTTGTGTAGTTCATTGACGGTTCAAAATTTACTATGCATAATGTACGCCATGTACCTCAATTATCACGCAGTTTGATGTCAGTTGGTCAACTTGATGACCTTGGTTACAAGGTGGTCTTCTATGCTCAGTCCTTTCGTATATCAAAGGGCAATAGGGTTATTGCAAAAGGAAGGAAAGTTGGCTCACTTTACCCTTTATTTGTATCACAGAAAGAACACTTGTTAGCTGTTATTGAACAGCCTATGGCTTCTATTTGGCATGGTTGTTTGGGCCATATATCTCGTAGTGGAATGGAAAATCTTTCTCGTTCTGGCTACTTACCTATGTTATCTTTCTCTGATTTTTCATTTTGTGAGCATTGTCAATATGGAAAGCAAACCAGAAATGTTCATAAAACGCACATTGACTCTTCAATTCAGCCTTTAGATCTTGTTCATACAGATGTGTGTGGTCCTATGCCCACTAGGTCCTTAGGTGGTTCTCTTTACTTTGTCACTTTCATAGATGATGCTACTAGAAAAGTCTGGGTATATCCTATCAAATCGAAGGATGATGTATTCCCTACTTTCAGAAAATGGCTTGCTTCAGTTGAGACTAAAAAAGGAACTAAGCTTAAGGCTTTATGTTCAGATAATGGGGGTGAGTATACCTCACATGAATTCAGCCTTTTCTGTCAGTGTAGAGGGATTCGTAGAGAGTTTACAGCTCCTTATACCCCAGTACAGAATGGTGTAGCTGAGAGGATGAATAGAACTATTCAAGATAGAGTAATCTCTATGTTGCATCATGCAAACCTCTCACAAGGTTTTTGGGCAGAAGCAGTATTGACTGCACTTCATGTGATTAACCTTTCACCTAGTACTGCCAAAGGTCTGAAAGTGGCACAAGAGTTATGGACAGGGAAACCACCATATTATGATCATCTTCGAGTTTTTGGGTGTGAAGCATATGTTCATATACCCAAGAATCTTAGACAGAAGTTGGACCATAAGTCAAAGAAATGCATTTTTCTTGGATATGGTCGAGAAGGACAATTTGGATATCGCTTATGGGATCCTGAAACACGGTCAGTGATCAGAAGTAGTGATGTCATTTTTAATGAGTCTAAGATGCATAAACAGCCGATTAAGGAGGTTGAAGTGAGAAGAGTGGTGTTTGAGGATACTAGTCCTCCAGTTAGCATGCATAAAAATGCTGCACATAGGGATGTTCAAGAGAATGTCCATTCAGATCAGTCTACACATGTTCCTGTTCAGCAACCATTGAGACGTTCTGCACGTGTCTCATATCCACCTGATAGATATGTTCCAGGTTTAGATTTTGTTATGCTAACAGATGCCGGTGAGCCCTCTTGCTAGTCAAGTGGGAGCGTGCCATGAAGAGTGAGTTGGATTCTATTCACAAGAATGGTACTTGGGACTTAGTACCTTTGCCAAAGGGCAGGAAAGCTTTACCATGTAAATGGGTATATAAGCTGAAATTCACATCAGATAGTGCTTCTCCAAAATATAAAGCACGACTTGTTGCAAAGGGTTTTAAGCAACAACATGGTGTTGATTTTGAGGAAATCTTCTTTCCAGTGGTCAAGATGACTACTTTGTGCATGTTGCTTGGATTCGTTGCAATGGAGGACTTAGAGCTAGTCCAAATGGATGTGAAAACAACTTTCTTGCATGGATATCTTACAGATCAGATCTATATGGAACAACCAAAGGGTTATATAGTTCCTGGCAAGGAAAGTCTAGTTTGTAAGCTCAAGAAGAGCTTGTATGGACTTAAAGAGTCTCCTAGACAATGGTACCAAAAGTTTGATGCTTTTATGAAGTCCCAAGGCTATTCTCGGAGCAATGAGGATCATTGTCTCTACACAAAGAGATGTTTTGATGGTAGCTTGATATGCTTGATACTTTACGTCGATGATATGTTGATTGCTGGGAAGTCCTCTTATGATTTATCAATTCTCAAAAAGAAGTTGAGTCAGACATTTGATATGAAGGATTTGGGGGATGCCAAACATATTCTTGGCATGCGCATTACTCGTGATAGGAGTAAAAGATGCATATACTTGTCTCAAAGTGAGTACATATCCAAAGTACTTCATCGATTCAATATGCAGGGTGGAAAGGCATTGAGTACACCTTTACCCACATATGTGAAATTGAGCAAGGATGACTGCCCCAAATCAGATGAGGAAAAGGAATTCATGACCAAAATTCCCTATCAGTCTGCTGTTGGTAGTCTCATGTATGCTATGGTAGCTACGAGACCAGACATTGCATTTGCAGTGGGAGTTGTGAGGAGACATATGTCTAATCCTGGCAAGAAACATTGGGAAGCAGTCAAAATGATTTTGAGATATCTGAGTGGCACTAAGGACAAGTGTCTATGCTTAGGTAGAGGGAAAGCATCCATTATTGGTTACACAGATTCTGACTATGCTGGTTGTGTAGACAATCGTAAGTCTACATCAGGGTACATTTTTCATTTTGCTGGAGGTGCTATCTCTTGGAGATCTCGTCTTCAAGAATGTACAGCTCTTTCCACCATAGAAGCAGAGTATGTTGCAGCAAGTGAGGCATGTAAGGAAGCATTGTGGCTTTCTCGTCTTGCTTGTGATATGGGTTTGCCTCAGCATGTACCTCACTTGCTCAGTGATAGTCAGAGTGCCATTGCTTTGGCTAAGAATCCGGTCTATCATGCAAAGACCAAGCACATTGAGGTGAGGTATCACTTCATTAGAGATTGCTTAGCCACTGAGAGCATTATTCTTGCGAAGGTTCACACTCGAGATAATGCTGCAGATGCTTTGACTAAAGCTCTACCACAGGATAGCTTTCGACATTGTTGTCACTTGATGGGGGTTACTTGATTCTTGATCTTACGCAGTCACTTGTATACTGTGTAACATGCCCATCAGGTGGGAGGTATAGTTTGTACACTCAGGTATCCTTTATCATTCTTTCTTTTTTCTCCCATAGTTACTATGGCCATATTGGCCTTTAGTGGGAGATTGTTACCGTTAGTGTCCATGTGAAAGGCCAAATGGCCACCGGACACTTCTTTGTATATGTTCTTTAATAAAACATATAGTGGCCTGGTTAGTCACAGACTGTAAGTTCGACCGCATTTGTAAGACCTAAGAAGTCTGTCTTCGTGCTCCCTCTGTACTGCGTTTTCTGCGTATTCTACAACCTCTGTGTGGAGTACTGTGTGTGGTGTCAGGAGGTCGGTTTTCTACTCCGAGCATATCGTCGTGGAGCTCTCGAGAAGGAGAGTGCAGTGTGGTGCATCGCCATCAAAATACATCACTTTGGCCCCTTTGCTCTTTGCAATTTCCACAGAAGGGCTCAATTGCCTCATCCAACATCACATGGATATGTGCCATATTAAAGGTCTTGCCCTACCTCCCAACCATGGTCAAATGATCATGAGACTTTTTGCAGATGACATGAACACATTCGTGCAAAATGATTTGATGAGCATTGAAGCCTTTTGGGGGTGCCTTGAAACTTTTGTGAGGCATCTGGTTCCAAAATCAACCACTCTAAAACTCCTTTTTGGGCCATCATCAGACCACCACCCCAACGACTACTTGACCATGGTTTCCAAATGATCCGTTGTCGTAGAGATTTACATCTCTACTCTCATGACTTGACCAAAATCTCTCCAATCAATCGAATGATTCGTCATATCAACATATAAATGAAGCTTGGAAAGTAAGCAGTTCCACGAAAGACAACAAACGAGGTTTTGTTTTTCATCATACTTTTCTCTGCAGAGTAAATGCTTATGTGATGTCTACAGAGATGTGAACTTTTCGCAATATTTATATACGACATAAAAATGATGTACAAGCTCGTCTTCACTATATATATCCTTGGAACTTCTGAAATAGTAAAACTTTAGTTGAAGACTTTGCTTAGAAATGACCATCAAATTTTAGAACAATTAAATGCCTTAAGTTGTATGAGATCGCATCTGTTCATAGAGATTTCAAGGCTAAAGGACGGAGCGCGGTTAAAGGTAAAACCAAAAGAGTGGCATATCTGACAGCGCTAGGAAAGGAGTGAAGGAACAATAGGTGGACGAAAGAATTGGCAAAAAGGGAAGGCATCGTTGAGTTCAGGAGACTTTTCGCATGAGAAATGAGTGGGGGGAAAAAGTTTTGCTGGCGGAAGGGGTGAACCAGGGCTGTGGATGATCTGGAGGACGGAGATCTGATAGAGCAAAAGGGAAGTCAAAGGATGAGGGAACTTACCCTTGATCCATTCACCATATTTAATATGTTAGGAAGCTCTGTATGAGAGGGGCGTAGGATCATAAAGAGAAAAGGAAGATTCTAATCATGGGCAGGAGGGATCGCGCATCATTAGATATCTAGGCGCATATGACATGTCATCCATGGGGATACGAGAGGGCTCTCATATTCATGAAGAATTACAGAGGGAAAGGGAAGGATGCAGAGAAGAGTTCGAGGCGGAGAAGAAGGATTGAAATTCTGCTGCTGATTAGAAAATGAAGGTTGACGCGGATCTTTCTCAAACGATTGTGCTGTAACTCTCTCTCTCTCTTGTCTTTTCCCGGCTTCCATCGTCTTCTGTCTGCATCATACCAGATCTCAAGAGACAGCCTGCCCCGAGTTATCGCTTGAACAATATATCCTACTCATTTAGCTCTCATAGTGCGTCTTTGGCATCTGGTTGCTATGCTATGGTTGTGTCTAGTCTCTGTGATGAGACTAACTCTTTTCCTTTGATGAAGCACAAACTTTTGAACATTGGATGGATGGAATGTAATCTAAATATGATGCTATCATGAAAATATATGAGACTTGCTTCTTGGAAAGAAGGTCAATGGAACTAAGTATGCAAGCTTAATTGTAAGCTTGATGAAATAGTTGACATGTATAAGGCTACACTTGTTACAAAGGGTTGTGCTTAGAAAAGAGGCATTGATTTTGATGAGATCTTTGCTCCTACTTGCCAAATGACTATTGATTGTAGCATCTATGCACTATGAGCTCATCATGGTTGGAATGAACATCACTTGCACACCAAAACAACATTTCTAAATGGTGGCTTGCATGAAGAAGTGTATATTTTTTAGCCCCATGATCATGAAAATCAGGTGTGTGGGTTAAAGAAGGCATTAAATGGTTTAATGCAAGCACGAGGTGCTTGGTATGAAAAGATACATGCCTATCTAATTGCACATGGTTTTGAGAATAGTTCAAGAGTTTATGCACATTGATGGTGGAATAGCTTTGTGCCAAACGAAATATATTGACACATTATTGCAAAATTCTGGCCTTTAAGACTTTAAACCTATTGCCACTCCTATGGAGATAAGTCTATGATTGAGTCTTCATGATGATGGAGATCCACTTGATGTTGTTCTCTATTAGTAGGTTGTTGGATGGTTGATTTACTTTTGCATTACTTGGCTAGATATTTACGTTGCTAACTCATAGATGAGTAGGCTTATGCATTGCCTAGGAGTTAAACATTGGTAGGCAACTAAGCACATATTTTGCTACTTGAGTGCTGCCCGACTACTTGGATTGTCGTATCCCAAGGGGGGATCACTACCAGATATACATACTTCTTTTGCTCTAACTAGGATGGGTGACTATGACACTCGTGTGCCAATTAATGGTTTTCGTTTCATGGTTGATAGCTCATACATATCTTGGCTGAGCAGGAATCAACCTACTGTGGTCACTTCTAGTTTTGAGGCTGAGTATAGGGCAGCTTTCATAGTGAGTGTTGAGTATGTGTGGCTCAAATGGCTTATGACTGATTTAGGTGTTGGTGAGCCTTCTACCACCACCATCTTCACTAATAGGCAGCGCACATTGGCAGTTGCAAGGAACCCTCTATTCCATGCTCTCACTAAGCATATTGAAGTGCATTATCATTATGTCACGGAGAGGTTCTCTGTTGGAGAGATCAGTTTGGCATATATGCCCATGCAAGAGAACATTGCAGACCTTTTCACCAAGGCTCTACCTAGGGAGAAGTTTGAAGCTTTCCACAAAGCTTTGGGCTTACTTCCTTTTGTGGATTGATTCCACATAGCTTGAAACTTCCTTATACATGATTGCTAGCTCCTTGTTCACCACATCACTCCCAAGGGGGATTGGTTGATCCTTAGAAGGTTTGTTTCCATGGGCTTGTGTATATGCCTATAGCCCTACGGAGTTACTTATCTTTGTACATTCTAGTAGTAATACATTAAGTATTGTGTCTTGTGCTTCAAGGTTCTTCTTCTTCCTTGTGTCGTTCGCATGCTTTCGTTGATGTCTAACTCCAACACTCTAGCTATCCATTTAGGAAAGCATGCTTAACATCTAGATGATACATCTTTCAATGCATGCTAGCTAGAATTGGAATGATTGTTCTAATAATAGTCATCTTAGACACATGGCTAAAGGTCTCTTCATGCCCCACTCCATATGTTTGAGAAAATCCTTGAGCTAAAAGCTATGCTTTATACATAGAAATTTACCATGAGGATGCTTTAGTATCTTATACACCCACTTGTTCCTAATAACCTTCATGTCCATCTTCCTTGGAATAATATCCAAGTGTGATTCTCCCTGAGCTA
Source organism: Ceratopteris richardii (assembly GCA_020310875.1). Classification (NCBI taxonomy): domain Eukaryota; kingdom Viridiplantae; phylum Streptophyta; class Polypodiopsida; order Polypodiales; family Pteridaceae; genus Ceratopteris; species Ceratopteris richardii. The sequence continues at coordinate 129,215,146 of CM035425.1, read as the reverse complement.
TTTATGTTCTCATTTGAAACCTCTTATCATTCTCTGCATGTGCTTGCTTCTTTAATGCATGTGGGTTGTTCAATAACTTCTCTGATATGTCCATGATGCCTCTCCATAAATGATTCACAATTCTTTCAGCTCGATGCCTTATACTATCATACCTTTTTAATTCACCTTTCCATTGATTTTGGTATTTTCTATTTGGCTTAGAGATCTCCCTGTTCTTTGCATGATGGTCTACATTGAGAACTATCAACAAGTCTCCATCTTCTTCAATCTGTGTGCCTGTGGTCTTGGTCCTCTATTTGTTTCTCTCTAGGTGAAAAACTATGCTCTAAAGGTTGGTTACACTTAGGATCCAACTTTTACTACTCTCGTTAACTAGAGTGTTAATAAGACAATGGAAGTAATTTTTATAAGCAAAAAAGAGAGAAAAATAGCACTCGAGTATTTATGTGGTATGATTGAAACCTTCCAAAAGGAGATTGAAGCCACCTTGGAAGCAAGTGGACTTTGATTTGCAATCCTTTCAAGGCGCAAACAAAAATTTGAATTGTCCAATTGGCCGAATATGGGTCTCAACACCAAAAGCAAAAAGAAAATGATGCCAAAATTATGTGACAATAACCTAAGATATGAAAAATGAGAGAAAGTCAAACACTTTGCTCCTTGTTAGTCAAATATGAGTGATCTGGCACTTGCAAATCAAAGCTAAAATGCCACACCAAGTGACAAGAGTCATTTCTGGTGCCACACAATCAAAAACTAGGCCTGCTAGTGCATGCTCAATATCTGCTAAAGCACTCTAAAGGGATTTTGATTGGGCAAAATGTCTCCAAATAAAGCACCATTTGATGATGAGAGAAGGTCAAATTTGAAAAGAATCATTTGACGTAGAGGATGGAGCATCAAGCTACGGATCAGAGAACATGGGTATGTCAAGATAGATAGGTGAAAAGCAACTCTTTCATGAGAAATGTACTTTGGTAGCTTAAAAATGGGTTCTTCAAAGATGTTTTACATGCTCCAATGACCCTCATCCCATGCCCATATCCATAATATGTGTATGCCTTTACTTCCCTTAATCATGCTCAATACTCAAGCTTCTTCTCCCCCAAAATTAAGCGAAAAACTTGAAATTCCTATGAAACTTTACCTCCTCTCAATTTTCTTTTGATCAAGTTTGAACTTCGTTGGCTGCTCATGTGGCATGGATTAATCCCATATACCTTGCTCAACGAGCAATCTGGGACTATATATGAGGTGCTATTTCTATATCTCCTCATCCAAGAGGGAGGACTAGAGGGCTCAATAGTGCTTGGACTCCCGAGCTATGCCCTTTGGGTGTTAAGATGCCATTTGTGATGGCTTTTACTTCGTCATTGCTATGGTATTAAGTCATCATAAGATGCATTTCACCGAACTTGGCTCTGATACTATGTTAATCCCCATGATAATCTTGATTTTGGAGTTAGCTCGGCTTCATCAATGAGGATGATGACGATGATGAATAGAACTACTTTCTTGGAATGCATGCACGGAGATGAGTATCTCGAATGATCCCCCAGCCATGTAAAAATTCCCATTCTAATCTCTATGGCTTACCTTAAAAAGGAGTCTTCAAAGTGGCATCACACATGGGTGCCACATGGCACTCATGTGTGTGCCCAATATAATAGACTAGGAGTGGGTTCACACGAACTCTTCCTAAGAGACTCCCATGTAACTATATATGTATTTCTATGTGTATACATATGCATGTATGTGTATAACTACATTTCTAGTTTTTTTATGTGTATGTGTATTGTATGTATGTATGTCTCTATGTATGTATATATGGATGTATGTATGTATTCATGTAAGTATATGTGTATATGTATGTTTCTGACTCTCTCTTCTTCTATAAATCTCTAACATGATAGAGAGAGAAAGAAGAAGAAGAAGAAGAAACAAAAATCAGAGAGAAAAAATAGGGAGAGAAATCAGAGAGGGCAATGGTAGCTTGAGAAAAATAATGCGCATCCGCTAGATTTTCATGACTTCTAGGAAGTCTCCTCTATCCTTTTTAGCATCAATTGATCTAGGATTTGTAGTAGTCATAAGTATTTCAAGATCGAGATTACATACCTGGTAGATAAACACAGAAAAAAATGAATATGGAATGAAGTGTGGAATTTTGTAAACTAAGACCCACAAAGTGCATGAGAAGACAAAGCACTTTCTCAAGCGTTAGAAACACAATGACAACTAGAAGGAGAACAAGCTTATGGAATTAACAATATTGCACTCAATGACTTTATATATAACATGGGTGAAGAAAAAACAACTACAAACCGTAGCAAATGTTGGAAAACATTTTCTGCGCTCATGCAAATCACAAAAAAATGCCTCTCAAAGTGCAATTATATAGTATCATGCATAGATCCAATGAAGATACTTCATCCCAAATAAAAGATAATGAGAAGTATGATGAACCAATTATATTCACTCCGTTTTCGTGTAACTTAATAATAGAAAATTGCAATCGTTTCAGAACCCCTATCCAACCCTTTTGTAAACATTGTAATTATTTTGAAGGAAACAGTCATGTCCAAGTATACAGGATGTTATAAACTTTTCATAATGGGCATACTAGAGTGTTAGTTACAACTAAAACATGTAGCACTTGAGGGCAGATGAACCACATCACTAAAGATTACTTGAGTCAATCAAAATGTATTTACTCAAGAAAACAGAACATCCAGCAAACCAAATGTTTAGAAAGGCGACAAGAGTACAGAAAAGGAATAAAATACCATAAAATATATATATACATATATATCGAAAAATGCTTTAAGATAATGACATACTTAATGTGATAATATGGTTGTTAGCATAGATTTCCAATGAGACATGCTCAATGTGGTATTCATCAATGTAACAACTTAAATATTCCCATGCTAAGAGAAGAGAGAACGAGTTGAGATTTATGTAAGATCTAATTTTTTCTACATTATCAAATGTTGTTCACCATTATAAACTCCCAAAAGCGATGGATCTTCTATCAATGTATGTATCGTTTTCGTTGAAATCGAAGGCACATCTTCATTTGCAGATTTGATCGCGCTGGCTAAGAGAAAAAGCTCTCTCTCTCTCTCTCTCTCTCTCTCTCTCTCTCTCTCTCTCTCTCTGTGTGCCTAGGAGGATTCATATCTATCGCGCTATACGGAACAGAAAATGTTAGAACTACCATGGCCGTATATAAGCGTTACATGAAAGTCTTTATAGCTACATTTCGCAGTCTATCTACCGGAGGTCCCTGACTCCTAGCACGCAAGCCCTCTCATCATAGAGTTACGAGCAATCAATGGCGTGACAAACTCTTCTAGTTATCTTATAGGATGGAGAGAGCCTATAGATTACGAGGTATAAAGCTTAGATTCTTACCGGCAGTTAAGATGATGTGATGTGTAAGCCGAAAATGGTAGAAGTTGGGCTCGCTACGGCGATGTTCTAGAACAAAAGCGAGTTGCAACACTTCAGACTAATCCTCTCTCCTGGCTTGTCGTTTTGTAAGCCTTTGACTTCCGTGCCTACACGTTTTGTAAGCCTTTGACTTCCGTGCCTACACGTATGTACTCGATTGCAATCATGAAGTCGGTTTGCTTCCGTGCTAGCTGATACAGTCCATTGAACAAGAAAAAATTTAGCCATACATCTAACTGTATAAGCTCCAAGAGCTTAGAGGAAACAGTCATGTCCAACCCTTTTGTAAACATTGTAATTATTTTGAAGGAAACAGTCATGTCCAAGTATACAGGATGTTATAAACTTTTCATAATGGGCATACTAGAGTGTTAGTTACAACTAAAACATGTAGCACTTGAGGGCAGATGAACCACATCACTAAAGATTACTTGAGTCAATCAAAATGTATTTACTCAAGATTACTTGAGTCAATCAAAATGTATCTACTCAAGAAAAGAGAACATCCAATGTGTGATTCGGGGTCGCTAGCATGGCTTCGGTGGCCTCCTCCCTCGTGATAAGCAACATAGCCCCGATATAGGGGGTGACTAGTAACCTCGATCCTATTTTGGAGGGTGGATCTTGTGTTGTCCCTAGGGCCTTTAAGGATGTTGAACCTCCCTTCTTCTCTCTCAGTAGAGCTACAATCTTGTCAAAGCAAGAAGAGCTCAAAAAACTTTGTCTTGTTGGACAAATGTTTGGCCCAATGCTGCCGCTCAAAACTCTGTGCCAGTGGCTTTGAAAAGAGTGGTTTCCTTGTGGATGGATTGTTATCAAGTGTTAGTTCCTACCGGTTACTCATATGTAGCTACACTTTGAGAATAAAGATATGAAGTTCTAAGCCCTGAGTGTCAGAACGTGTTAACTTAGGCAGACAACCCTGTGTCTATTTAGATGGTCCCTAGATTTCATTCCTGACGAACCGAAATCTCTGCTACCCTCTCTAGGTCGAGCTCACTAACCTATCATACTTCTTGTACAACTTCATCTGGGACATCATTTCTCCAATCTACAAGCCATTGGCTTCACGAAAGGATGTTGGTGGTTTTATTTATGAAGGCACAAGGCACTCTTTCAATGCTCAATGGCACCCTCAAATCTACGTCAAGGTTGACCTCAGCTCGTTGCTTCCTTCAAAGATCAAAGTGGACCTGGGCAAAGGGGAGGTATGGGAACAAGTAATTACAAAAATCTACATAACACGTGTTTTCATTGTGGCCAACAAGGCCAAAAGATCAAAGAGTGCCCAATAAGACAAAAAACAAACAAATACAAGAAGCATAAGAAAAAAAACTCAAGACAACTTTGGGACCCTGAACCCGCAGTGAATGAAGAGGAAGTTTAGGGCTCCCAAAACCAGGAAACTAACTCAAACAGGTTCACAGAAGTCAAAAGAATAAGGAAAAGAAGTCCTAGGGTGATTTTTGAGAGAAACCATACCCTAGATACCGCCCCCCCTCCCAAACGACTTGTATTGCAATCTAGGAAAGGAGATTAATGAGCTTGATTACCTAGATAGGAACTAGTTTCAGGTGGAAACTAGTAAGAAAGTCGTAGAGTTTTCTAACAACAAAGAATCCAATAAGGAGGGCTACACTACAAGGAAAGAAGATAGCTTTACCACTAGTGATGAAGACAACATGGATAGTGAAAGTTGCATCATCGGATCGACTGTTCTGGATTCCGTCTCCTATTCACTTCAACAAGAGACCTCCTGTAAGAGAAAAAAGCCTATTGTGCTACTCTGGAAAAACAAGTTAGTAAGTTGGGACCCCCTCCCAGGGAAAACGAAAGACGAATCCAAGAGGAGAAGTGATAAGACCCCTTCCCACAAAGAGGGTAATTTACGACAATGATCATCATCTCATTAAATGCTAGGGGGCTCAGTGACCCCTCAAGAGTTACCATCATTCGTCAATGGCTTCATGACATTATCCTAAACCCTGAATTTATCTACATTCAAGAGAGTAAAATTGATGGAGCAGACCTCTAGAAACGTCTAAGATAGCTCTCCCCAACCCATTTCTAGATATCATTATTGCACCCCCGTGAGGTCTAGTGGGTTGGTTATTAGTATAAACCAATTCTGGTTTGGAAATCTTGAGATGGTAGCCTCTATTGGTGCCCCCTTTTGATTCACATTAGTTTCTATCTACCCCCCAAATAGGGAGTCGGAGAGACTAGACACCTCGGACTCGCTCCCCTACAACATACTAATTTGTGCTAAATTCAACTGCAGACAGGTGGAACAACAAGGCTCCAGTTATCGAGAGTCATGAGAAAGAAACTTGGGACAAAACGAAACTGCACTTGGATCTCGTTGAATTCAAAGACTCAAGAGGCTTTTTGTGGTCAAATCTCGAAGCGGCCGAGGACTTGAGGAAAGCTAGACTAGATAGAAGCTACATTGCTCAGAAAATTATTTATCACTAGGACCACCCTTCCCTCTCGCAATGCACTGGCCTAGCCATCTATGATCACTTCCCCATCATTATCACTTTCCAACCTCTCAACAAAATTTGTAAGGCTCCTTGGTTTCAAGCTTGCTAGACTTCCTTCTCTCTTCCCTCCTTCCATCAAGAAATTGAAGTGTGGAAGGAGGAGTTTTTCTCCTGCTCATCCCCCACCAAGAGCTGGAGATGCACGGTCAAAAAGTCGATCAAGGAAGATGCTTCAGAATATTCAAAAGGCATGTAGAGAAGCTCTTTATCATAGACTCTAGAGACTGGAGGAGGAAGTGAACAAAGGAAAAGCTCAATCCTAGAAGGATCTCCGAAAAATCAGAGTGCTATTGAGATACGAGGAGGAAATATGAAGGAAGAATTTTCAAATATTCCTTAAAGATTGGTAGGTTGGGAAAGTGGAAAAAACCACCAAAGAGATGTGCAACATCCTTAAAACAAAACAAAACAGAGAATCAGTCCCCCTATTGCTAGACTCAAATGGCGATGTATGCAATACGGAATAAGAAAAATTCAGAATCATTGAAGAGGACTTTATGAGATTGAAGGGGATCTTGACCCCCCTCTCCCACCATTGCCGGGATTGCATGGCAGGCATCTCTATTGAGAATGTTCCAAGATGACACATATTAGTTTTTTGTTTCTTTGACATGTATAGTGGTCTCGCTAGTATATGTCAGCGATACTGCATGGAGCTTTATTAGATTTATCTATCAAGAGTGATGGCACATTTTTTTCTTGCTAGCTCACTCAGTTGCGGACATTAGGCTTTTTCTTATGTACTGATCTTTATATGTTGCACTTGTTGTATTCTTATTTTTTAGGTCATCCTTGTACATTCCTTTTTATGTAATCGAAGAAGAAGATCATTCTTCCTTGCCTCAATCTGAGTGTGTGTGCTTATTTTTCATTGTGGGAGTGTGTGTGTGTCTGTCTGTGTGAGCTCTCTTCCTTATCTCCTTCCTGGTGACATGGTATCAGAGCCAATGTGGCTGTAGAGAGCTTGTGGAGAACGTCGACGGTGAAGAGCACACGAGAAGGCGTGATTCACAAACGACCTTAGATTGCTACAAAAATTGGCATGAAAGTAGAAGACCTCAAAATATTTTCGAGATTTATCCCTTTAGGCTCACTTGTTTTTGTCAGATCAAAGTTTCAAAGCCATCTCCACCTCTGTTTGGCAACACTCATATATTCTCGATCCAACAAGAATTTCTATGTGATGTATACATGAAAACTATGTTTTTCTTAGATCGAACAGTCATGTCATAGTGCGATAGTGTTCAAGAAGAAGTGCTGCTTGTAGGGTTTTGCAGTGTTGTAAATTGCTATAGAAATGGCAAACACAGATTGAATGAGTCAGCTTATAAGTGATAAGCTAGACAAGAACAACTTCCATGCTCAACGATTCAGAATCAAAAATTTCTCGATGGGAAAAGGATATTGGAAGTACATTGAAGGAGAGAACGAAAATACTCTTCAATTAGCAGAAAGAAATCAAACTACAGACCACTTAAAAGCTTATGAGGAATGGATTCAAGAAGCACAAAAGGTAATGTATTGGCTATCTGGTAGCATACACAATGTTGGAAAATAATGTCCCATGGTCAAGGTATAATGTCCTATTGGTCAAAAGTATCGAGAACGCAAAGCATAGCATGCAGCTTTTATACTCCCTCTACAACTAAAGGTGTGGGGATCCATGACTAGATGATTGGCCTCCCAAAGATGTAACCTGGGTTTGAAACCCGGCGGTAGCAAAAAGCACACATATAATATATTTTTTGATAAAACACACATATAACTCACAGATTTTTTCCACGGACAGCACCGAACTGCGATGGCATTTTTTGCGGGTGTTTTTTCTTCCCCATTACGATTTTGAAGCGATCAATGATCATGTAGCATTATGTGTTTTTCACTATAGATATTCAAGGTAACACAAAGATTATATAACAAGTGTTTGGATTATTGTTTATTCATCCTTCACCTATTACAACACAAGCTTTGGAAGCTTGGTCCCTCAATAGAGGTGGTGCTTCTTAGCACATGGGGAGCCATGTTGCTATCTTGGAGCATGTTGAGGAGCAGCTTTGGAGTTCTTGTTGGAGAAGAATGTGCTCACACTCTTGCTTATGGAGTGGACATACCCTTCAACATCTTGGTGGTGTGGACCAGCCATCTACATTATGTATTTGAAGATTGTCCTCTAAATGAAGATTGTGGTGTACTTCAAAGACGTTGGATGGAAGTTAACATAAGATTTGCATCTTATGCTAAAAAATCAGGTACATATTCTCTTTATGCACATAGGTACTACTTGAAGTTTATGGAGGCAGTAACATCCATATCAAGAGTCGTCCTATTTGACATAGGTACAAGAAAATCAGTATGTATATGCTTTATGCATATTTGGATAAGGTGTTCGAGAAGGTATGGTCATATGAGTTTGAGGATTTCTGGTAGCAAACTTGTTAGCATTCTTTGCTACTTTTGTAAGTGATCTTTTCACACATGTGTCTAACTTAGGTTCATCCATAGCCTAAGGTTAGATGAGGGTTTGTTGATTATCAATTTTAGACTCATCCTTCCTCTTTCTGTCATTCATATTCACTCTTCTACAACCTTTTAGGTCACGTCTCATATATATTTAGATTTCTATCCATACATCTAAATATGTTTGTTACATTTGTATATACACTCATCCATCTATTTCTGTTCACATAGAGTGGTTGAGAGTTTTGCTCCCACATTGTAAATTGACATTTGTATATATGATAGTGTGAGTAATCAGTCACTTACGTAACACTTTACACATGTTGTCTTATCTCTCTTTATCTTTCTCTCAACATTGGTATGATTAAGTGTGGTATGTTCATGTTTTGTCAATTTTGGAAGATTTCTGGAATGTGTGTTGTAGATCTTGGAAACTTATGGAACTATGGACCTGTGATATTAGTTATGAGCATACTAAATTTCCAACATTTGGTATCAGAGCTTTAGGGTTTTCATATAAGAACATTCAGGATCTCAGATTCCTAGGCTCCCAGACTTCCAGATTTACAACATATGATTAAAGAGCATCTTCTAACTTTGACATTTTACATACAAACTTAATCTAGATGAGTAAAGATTTGAGAATTAGACAATTCAGTCACATGTTTATTCATCAATATGGAGTATGAAGTTGATGATCTGTTAGCAACCCAATATTTTTGGAAGAGTATGCAAATACTTTACAGAAGTATTATTTGAAGACCAAGACTTGATGAAGAGAAGACAATTCAGTCACATGTTTATTCATCAATATGGAGTATGAAGTTGATGATCTATTAGCAACCCAATATTTTTGGAAGAGTATGCAAATACTTTACAGAAGTATTATTTGAAGACCAAGACTTGATGAAGAGAAGGCTACTTCAAATTCAAGGAAAACAATGGTTTGGAGAAGATGAAGGAACCAAATCAACATCAAATCATAGGTATCATTTTCTACTATCAGATTATCATTTGCAGGTCATATCTTAGAAGAGTAGTTATGAAGAGATTTGAAGGATTCAAGGAGTGCTTTTATACACTTTCATTATTTGGAAGTTAAAGACTACATCAAAATAGGTATCTAGAGGTTTTTCAAGAGAGTTTTGAGAGATCTATTTCATGGAAAGAAAGCTTATCTAAGAAGAAAAATGAGGAGAGCATCAGTTTTGTTTTCAGCCAATCTTGTGTTGTAAGTTGGTTGGAAGTTTTTGCTCACATTTTGTATCTGGAGAGGTAATTATAGAAAGGTAGTTCATCATTCAGACAGAAGGTTAATGAATTAAGTCAAATCAGTCATTTGAATCAGAATTTGGATTCAAAAATATCAGGAGATGGTAAAACAAGATTTTATATTCACTTCCATTTGTATACCATGTTTTTTTTCTCTTACTCTTAGCACTAGAGGAAGAGAAAAATTCATTTGAAGAAGTTAAGAGTGCTTGCTACTTCAAGATGAAGAAAACAAAAGGTATGAAAGAGAAGTTTGAAGATGTTGACATCATAAGGTGGAAGAAAGATGCAAAAAAAGAAGGTCCAACAATTCCAAAGGGAAAGCAAGACTTCCTTTTCTCTTATATTTTCCATATACTTTTCCTACTTTTATCCTCTACGTCCAAAGACAAGTGTACTAGAATATGTTGTGAAAAAGATAATTTAAAGAAAAACCACTTTCTTGTTTTGCATTATACTTGGTCATGATTTAGTAGATTTGACAAAGAATTGCATTGAGAGAAACAAAAAACATCAAATTTTGAAGACAACTTGTATATTTGACTCATATGTATGAGTTATATAAAAGTTGAAGATTTTGAGTAGGTAGCTATATTTTCCGTGAAAGAATTCTTGGAGTGCCAATACAAAGCTACTTGGTATATGACAAGTGGTAGAGAAGTATATTTTTTCTTTATCTAACTCTTGAGGTAAAAGAGTATTTGTAGAAGATGTTGAAGACTTGAAGAGAGGTTTTATGTTTGGAAAAGTTACCTTATATTCAGTATTTTCAAAAAACTTTAGAAAATTCAGATTTGTTGATGAACAAGTCAATGAAGAATCTACTGTCTATGTTTGTCTTGACTTTTATATACATGCTTGTATTCAAAAAAGGTATTCCATCAAAACCTATCACTTGATTGAGAAGTGGAGTTAGCCAAAAGAAAGTCAAGCAGGTACTATCACAGTTCCCCTAGGTAGAATATGAATATTTGAAGTATCAACTTGCAGCTTTTGGAGTTCTCAAGGTGAGAAGTTTGTCCACTTATGTTTCAAGTAGGAGTTTCATATTCTTGAGTAGGATTTGGTTGAAGAAAATTTTTACACTTTATGTAAAAACCATGGACACTTAGAGACATTTAGGTAGCAAATAAAACATTCAATCATGAAGGTTTGATGGGAGCAGATTCTACACAGGTATTTTTGTTGGATAGATCATTGATCTTGTATGATCTTGGATGATCTTGAATGATCATGAAGATCTTGAGTATTTATGAGTCAGATATGTATCCTTTGTTTGTGAAACTTCTTTAATATTGGAGGAAGTAAGTTAAAGACTCATGTTCTATTAGATTAGTGTTGCAAAAAATAAAGGCTGATACTTGTTATGTTGCAGAAGAATAAGAATCCTAAAGTACTTTCAGCATAGGTTTTATCGGATCAATTAACCTTATTCTAGATTTTGGGAAGCTAAGGAATGACAAAGAAAGCTATTGGCATGTGCACAATGCTAATAAAAAGGTTTCATAAGTTTTGTTTCAGACATAGGTATTAATGTTATGAAAAACCAGATTTATGAAGGAAGATGTTCCAGATTTCATAAAGTTTGATATATTTGAAGAATGTTGGATACTAGTGTTAAGTCATCGAGAGGGGTGATGAAACATGAAGACTTATTTTCAGCCATATGTGAAAGACTGCAGATTCATACTTAGAGGTATTCCTATATCAGGTATTCCTATATTTCCTTTGTCAATTTCTCTTTATGTTCCACCTTTGAAAGAAGAAGGAAGAAGGCGAATGTCTAGAAAAATTTCTTGTTAGGTGTTCCTAATCATGGGAAGGTTCCAGAGTTCTATTGAAGAAAAATTTTATATTTCAGAGAGGTATGTCAGAAGTGCGCACATATATGTTTATACCAGGTTCTAAAGGAAAGAGGAATGAAGGAATTACAAATAGAACAAAGATGAAGACAAGATGACATCAAAGATATGAAATTTAGGTTTGAAAAGATAGAAGATAGTAGGTTCACAGTCAGTACTTGCTACATTTGTTGTCAAGAAAGTGATTGCTTGATGAGTACACTATTGGATATCTATTCTCCATATTTTCTCAAGTATTATGGTTCATATTCAAAAAGTTCAAGCTTCTGAATTTTGAAGGAAAGTCAAATTCAGTTTTGAAGAAGACTTTTGAAGAAAAGATTTGAAGGTCAATTTTGGGGGTACAAGTTTGAAGCTTATGAAGTTTGCAGATCCAGTTCACGTTGTACCATTGTGACATTGAAGGGCAGATTGTTGGAAAATAATGTCCGATGGTCAAGGTATAATGTCCTATTGGTCAAAAGTGTCCAGAAGTGAAAGCATAGCATGCAGCTTTTATACTCCCTCTACAACTAAAGGCGATGGGCGTCATGACTAGACGATTGGCCTCCCAAAGATCCCACATGGGTTTGAAACCCGATGGTAGCAAAAGGCACACATATAATATATTTTTTGATAAAACACACATATAACTCGTCGAGTTTTTGCATGGAGAGTACTGAACTGCAATGGCATTTTTTGTAGGTGTTTTTTCTTCCCGATTACGATTTTGAAACGATCAATGATCATGTAGCGTCATGTGTCTTCGCTATAGCTTTTTGAGTGAACACAAAGATTATATAACAGTGCTTGGCTTATTGTTCATTCATCCTTCACCTATTACAACACAACCTTTGGAGGCTTGGTCCCTCAATAGAGGTGGTGCTTCTTAGAACATGGGGCAGCTATGTTACTATCTCCGAGCATGTTGAGGAGCGGCTATGGAGTTCTTCTTGGAGAAGAGTGTGCTCACACTCTTGCTTATAGAGAGGACATACCCTTCAACAGCTTGGTGGTGTGGATCAACCATCTACATTATGTATTTGAAGATTGTCTTCTACATGAAGATTTCGGTGTACTTCAAAGACATTGGATGGAAGTTAACGTAAGATTTGCATCTTATGTTAATAATTCAGGTACATATTCTCTTTATGCACACAGGTACTACTTTAAGTTTATGGAGGCAGTAACATCCATATCAGGAGGAGTCCTATTCGGCATAGGTACAAGAGAATCAGTATGTATATGCTTTATGCATATTTGGATGACATGTTTGAGAAGGTATGGTCATATGAGTTTTAGGATTTCTGGTGACAGCAAACTTGTTAGCATTCTTTGGTACTTTTGTAAGTATGTGATCTTTTCACACGCATGTCTAGCTTAGGGTCATCCATAACCTAAGGTTAGATGAGGGTTTGTTGATTATCAGTTTTAGACTGATCCTTCCTATTTCTCTCATTCATATTCACTCTTCTACAACCTATTAGGTCACACATCTCATATATATTCATATTTCTGTCCATACATCTGAATATGTTTGTTACATTTGTATATACACTCATGCATCTATTTTTGTTCACATAGAGTGGTGCAGAGTTTTGCTACCACATTGTAAATTGAAATTTGTATATATGATAGTGTGAGTAAGCAGTGACTTACGTAACACTTTACACATGTTGTTTAATCTCTCTCTATCTTTGTCTCATCATTTGTATGATTAAGTGTGGTATGTTCATGTTTTTTCAATATTGGAAGATTGTTGGAATTTGTGTTTTTGGAAACCTATGGAACTATGGAGTTGTGATATTAGTTATGAGCCTACTAAATTTCCAACACAGAATAGCATGATTAGACACATACAGGATGCCAAGACTCTGAAAGAGGCTTGGAACAATCTGATCACTTTGTATGAGACCAATACAAAGGCACGGAAATCGCAACTCAAGAAAGAGCTACATACATTGGAAAAGATGATCATGTCAATAAGGGACTACATCCTGAAAATCAAAAGCATATGTGAGTCATTTGCATCTATTGGCATGAATGTAGATGATGATGGTAAGGTGGAAGTGTGGCTTTGTGGTTTAGGAGATGCATATAAGCAGTTCAGAACTTATATATAGACAAGGGAAAATATTCCAAATTTTGCTAATCTAGTGTCTATGCTGATTATTAAAGAAAAGAATCTTCATGAGGATTCAAACTCCCAAGGAAAATGGAGTTCTGAGCACGTATTCTACTATGGCAAAGGAAGAGGCAAAGGTATATGTTTCGAAAGTGGAAGAGGAAACAGTAACCAACACTAAGGCTAACAATACAATCATGCATGATGAAGAGGAAAGTTTTAAGGCAGGGGGAGCCAAAGAGGTCACAGAAAGTTTCAAAGAAATGATTCAAGTAATGATAGTAAAGGATTTTGGATATGTGGTAAACTTGGACACTTTGAACGTGATTGCATGTTCAAGAATCAAAATAACAAAAGGTAGCAAAACAACTATGCATCCACAAGTGTAGATGATTCTGAGAAGTTGTTCATGGTTCAACATCACATGATGAATACGATGTCTACTAATGTTTCAAAATTGAATAATAATGTCTCGTATGTTGATTTAGGTGCTTCAAATCATATGAACAATCATTTAGAATGGTTTAGTACTTTGTGTTCTAGGATATGTTGAAACAGGTGATGGCACATCACACCCTATCGAGCATATAGGAAATATAGCACTATCTATGGAGGATTGGAAGGTAAAACACCTTGCTGATGTGTTGCATGTTCCAAATATAACAAAGAATCTGTTTTTGTTGGACAAATGGTTGATTAGGGATTACAAGTCAAGTTCAATGCTGATGTGTTATATGTAGAAGAATACAAACGGGATGGAAGATTGATTGCCAAAGGAAACAAAGTCGGTGGGATGTTCACCTTAGATGTGAGAATTTCTGAAATGAATGCAACCATGTTTGCAAAAGGTGCAGGAGTTATTGTTGATATAGAGATGTGGCAGAAACGGATTGGATATGCAAACTTGCAAAGGTTGAAATTGATGCAATCAAAGGAGATTTCCATGGACTACCAAATTTCAAGGTTGTAGAGATGCAAAAGGTATGTGCAGCATGTCAATTTGGTAAACAGTCAAGATCATCATTTTCGAATGACAAGCATGTTAGTGAGAATGTGCTAGAAATAGTACATATAGATGTTTGGGGTCTTGCAAAGACCACATCTATGGGTGGTTGTAGGTTTTATGTTACTTTCATTGATGACTGTACATAAAAAGTGTGGGTATATATCATGAAAGAGAAGAGTGAGGTGTTCACTCACTTCTATGATTTCAAAGCTATGGTGGAAAAGCAAACAAGGAATTATATTCACAGTAAGGTCTGATGGAGGAGGTGAATATATGTAAAATGAGTTCAGCAACTTTCTTAAAAGTCATGGAATTCGACGTTAGTTTTCATGGAGGTACACACCACAACAGAATGGTGTTGGTGAACGCAAAAACAGACATATTGCAGAAATAGCAAGAGCCTTGATGGCTGAGAAGAATATGCCTCATTGTTATTGGGAAAAAGTTGTGCATACGGTTGTATACATTATGAAAAGAACTCCAACTACTGTTGTACATCAAGTAACACATAAAGAAAAGTTCACAGTTAAAAAGCCAAACTTATCACATATGAATGTTTTTGGCTGTATTGCATATGTACATGTTCTAAATGAGCTGAGGATAAAGCTTGGTCCAAGCACAGAAAAATTTGTCTTCATTGGATACTCCCTTGAGCAAAAGGATATTAATGTTATAACCCACTCAAAGGACAAGTGAAGGTGAGGAGAGATGTGGTATTTGATGAAATCTCAAGCTTCTATGTAGATGCCAAAGAAGGACTCCTTGAACCAAATGATAACAAAAATGCTGAAAAATCAATTGTAAAGATCCCATATGCACCATTGTATAATCATTCAACCCATGTGAACGCCTGCTTGGTTATTCCATGTGAACCCTCAACTTATATCATATAAGTGTGAAACCATTAATTCATAAACAAAAGTTTAAATGCACTATAATAATCAAAACAATATAAAACAAAACAAAAGAAAAAAAAACTCAAAACGTTAAAACAAAAAAGTAAGCGAATAAAACGAAAACAGAAAACAAACGTTGAAGAAAAACGTATATGAAAAACAAAAGCATTAAGCGACGTTGAAACGCGATAGATGCTTTTGCTTTTCAGATCATGACCTGCCGATTACTATAAAATAACAACACAATCATGAGCTGCCGATTACTATAAAATGATCATGAGCTGCCGATTACTATAAAATAACAAGACTTGAGGAGCATAGACATCAGCTCAAGAGATATCACTTCTAAGAATCCTCACTTGATCATTCAAGGAAGAAGAAGGTGAAGGAGAAGGAGGACTCTGCATACTTGGAGGAGGTGGAGATTTGGTGAAGAGGGGACTATCTCTACATCTTGGTGGTGACTCTTTTGTTATGTTTAGAGGACACTGTACACTCATGATTGAGGTAGATCTTGAAGATTGATGAACTTATGGAACAACATTATGATCTATGTTGATTTGGTAACTTGTATCTTTTCTATTATTTTCATTATATTTGTATGGACACATTATTATGAATTAATTGTCTCTCCAATTTTCACACATCTCCATTATTTCCGATCTCTGATGATGTTAATGAATTGTATGAGTGATTTGATTTATGATCTCATCGAAGTATCTCTGAGTATCTATATTTGAACTCTACCTCTTAAGTTTTCCTAAGCACCTTGCATGTACCGTCTATTTGGAACACTAGCAGTTGGCCTGATCCACCCAACTAAGCCCTTCACGACACTGCCGTGCCCTCTTGGTCTCAGATGGCACAATGGCAATTTCCTAACAAAAATCCCAAACATCAAAGAAACCATTGATTATTAGGTCAACCTAAACAAGAAGTGGTGCTTGTCGTGGATGCAACTAAGGTGGGACATGAAGTTCATGGCTATCTAGCACCCTCTCGTAGAAATCAAAAAGTATTTCCTCTTATGACAAATTCTTCATCGAGGAATGTCGACCAACCTAAAGGCCATCAAAATTTGTGGGGTGCCTCCATTGTGCAAGCGCTGCTACCGGTCCATTGAAGATGTTGCACACATCTTCTTCACTTGTCCCAACTCCAACAGGCTCAGGTAGACTGTCGGAAAGAAAATTAGACTTTAGAAACATATCACTTGGAAACAAGCTCTACTAGGAGAAGTGATCGGCTACTCTACTACTCTCTAGAATACCATGAGAGGGGAGGCCTTATGGAAGATTTGGCAGGAAAGATGTGCTTATAACTTTGGTGACTCCCCCAAAGAGTGGTAAATCGAGAAATTGTTGTTCCTCCTCAACAAAAGAATGGCTAAGCATAAGAAATACCTCCCCCCCCTCGTGCATCATCAAGTGCTCATTTTGATTAGCAACAAGCTTAAACCCAAGTCGGCCTTGCATGAGGGTGATGAGAGGGTGATTAATCTTCTTTGCAATGCCATCTAAACTTTGTAGAATCTATCCCTGCTCTTTGAGTTTCGGGGGGTCCCATGGGCACTAGCCCCCTTCACTTGTACTTTTCTGTTATCAAAGGATTGTTGGGAGTCTTAATTATGCAACCCTTACAAGAGAGGACATATGCTACTGAGTAAGCACATTAAGTCAATTTATCCATACACCAAGAAAGCCTCACATGGGAGCTGCCAAGAGGATCTTAAAGTATCTGAAAGGTACCATAAATGAAGAGCTAGTTTATCCATTCACATCAAATTGGGATATCAAGCGTTACTCTGATGCAGATTGGGCTAGCTCAAAAGATGATAGGAGGAGCACGTTTGGCTACTTATGTTTTATAGGTTCAAAGCTAATATCATGTTCATCAAAGAAACAACCAACTATGGCATTATCATCACTTGAACCAGAATATAGAGCCTTAAGAAATGCAATACAAGAGGCTAGGTGGCTTAAGCAACTTTATGGAGATTTGTGATTACACTCTTATAAGTCAATGATCTTTGGAGATAACACTAGCTCATTTCATTTGGCTGCTAATCTTGTGTATCATGCAAGCACTAAGCACTATTCGTTTTACTGAGCATATGTAGAGACCAAAATAGAAAGTTTTAGCTCATAATTGAATCTTCTACTCATCTGTTTTGATCCAGTGATTAGAGGACCATACTCCAAAGCACATAGGTGATTATTTGTGATTCTTAGGAAGCTCAAAGGGTCTATATTACACCCCTATACTTGTTTGTGTCTGTTGCGAAGCACGGAATTGCAACACCACTTAATTTTTGGAATTCTATCCACCATCTGTCTCAACACCCAACCACTGTAAGATGCATCTATGTGAAGGATTCTTTCCTAAGTGGAGATCTAAAGGAGGATGCATCATACATGATAAATGATTGATCATTCTTTCCTCTAGATCTATGAGAACATGGGCGGTAGTTTATAGATGTGGAGATTAGATTTTTCAATTCAATACATAACTTGTTGTTTTGACACAACAAAAATAATAGAAACGTAACTTCAAAAGCTTATAGATTGAGTTTTCTATGCCCATGTGTCTCTCTTTGCTCTCTCTCTCTCTCTCTCTCTCTCTCTCTCTCTCTATATATATATATATATATATATATATATATATATATATATATATATATATATATATATATATATATGTGTGTGTGTGTGTGTGTGTGTATGCGTGCGTCATCAATAAACTATTTCATTTTTCTGTTTATAGATGACCTTAAGCTGCGCCCGAGAATCGAATTATAACGATAGATGGGAAAACCGGCAATCATCCGATTACATAAAAAGTTTATTGTGCTAATGAGTTATTCGATGAAAACCAGAGAACAAAGGCGACACACTCACTCGAAAGTGGATTAAATATGAATGAATGATAGAATCGAGAAATATTGAGTGTCTGGACAATAGGGGATCAAAAGATCGCATTTTTACGTGGATAGAAAAGCTAAAACATATTATATTTAGGGTTATAGCGTGGAAAGATAGTCCCTTGGTGTGCAGAACGACAACAAGGCTTGAATGAACAATTTGCAACGGGTATCCATGTGTAAACAAGCCATACAAGTATACCATCATATAAGAAAAGCGTTTATTTATCCGAACAATACAGATGGCAGACTTGATTTTCATATTAATTAAGCCTTCAACGAGAAACTGCACACTCGGAATGGTTTTAACTATAGATGTTATAAGGGTTTCATTGTTTGTATTCTATTCTAAAAGGGCTGAGTTCTAAGAGACCCATAAACACATTGAATAAAAGCTAAGTCAGTCCTGCAATAGATTTTATCTAGGAGAGTATCTAAAGATTCAGATTTCATTTACAACGAAAGTGTAGACATTTGAATTAGCAATAGATACTATAAATGTTGTTTATAACTCCAACATATATTCCAACAACTGTTTTGACACACCTCCACAATATCACTTGGTGAGCTAGTCAACATGTAAGATCCTAGGGGTTTGGTTTAAAACTCTATTAGTGGGCTATTCAATATGAGTTTGTCCTTGAGAAGGACAACGTAGACCGTTTACAAAGGAATAAATCATATTATTGTGATTCATGATTCCAAAAAATACTGCCCCTGACATTTTCCTTAGACATGTTTATGCTATCATATAATGAAATTCGATGGGAATATAGAAGAGGACATCATTGAGAACTTTAATGTCTAGCTTAATCTCCACTTTACTTCACGAGATAAAGATATTGAAGTCTTTACATGTTTGTGGATTAATAATGAATCACAAAATAATGAATTTACATTCTCCATCATAAATTCAATGATACATAGGATTTCTCATACAATTTAAAAACTCACTAACGTTAATCTGTTATGTTCCTAGAATCATATCTTACTCAAAAAGCAACTGATTTTAAAAAAATCATCTCTCAGTAAATGAATTGCACTATGGCTAATAATCTAGAAGGCATTTATATATTTCAAACGTTCTACAAGATTTTGTGGAATTTAGTGCTCATTAAAGAAAAAATAGGTCTAAAGCTCCATATTAAGATCGCTTGGAAACAATCTATCCTCAATGAAGTAGTGGGCTGCTCGTCAAACCTTTGGTATGCGAAAAAAATATTATCCTCTTTTGAAAAGTCTAAGAGGAGTTTTCTTTCCATGGATTGTTATCTAAGGCTCTAAGGAAATCTTATTTAATACAAAAAGAATGTTCCCACAGTGAATCCATCGATGATCTTTGTAATAAAAGATAACAAACTGAAAAGGAATCGATCTCTATTAAGACGACGACTTACCTATCAACCGTTTTTGTGTCTCGTCCTATTTCACTTATACATACTTGAACATCTATGGGATTTTAAATGATGTTGGAGCTACTGGAAGATTGAAATCGGTGTATTGTATCACACTTTAAATAGGGACAAGAAGGTCATACTTCTCTATCTAATGCTCCACAAAGTCATTCTGACCAATAGGAGGGCCAACAAGGTCTTACGAGTTCCTCTTGGTGCAAACTATGTCTTTGTCGTAATGTGCAAGTAAAACGCAATTTTGTGGGCTCATATTACCATTTAAGTTGTTCATCTTGGAATCAAGCTAAACTTGATCTAGTGGTTGCTTTATCACCTACCTCGCAAAACGCATGGAATTTGATTTTCCCTTGTTTATTCGTTAGAAGGAATAAAATTTCAATATCCATAAAGGCTTATGTATTTTACATGGGTAAAGAATTCTCATAGAATATCAAATCACTATGATTTTTCATAGAGTAGTGAGCTTGTACTTGATCAATTCTTTATTCACATTCAAGCATGATGTGATTTTCCTGTACTAAAAATTTACCCTCGTGAGGAATAAACACAAGGATGTGAAAGTGACCTTGTTTCTCAACCTTTCTATAAAGAAAGAAGTTAATTCATATGTGGATAAGAAAATATCTCTATATTTCTTTGTAGACTCATAGGTATCCCCCAAGAGACATTTAGGGTAGATGACCAAGAGTAAATCCACATGACATGAACCTTGTTCTTGACCAATTTATGTTCAATTCCTCTTTGAAAAGTTCTATTACAAGATTGAATCTAAGGAAATATTTTGGAATGCTCCACTAGTAGGTGGATCTAGTGCATCATTCCTTAATTTTGATGAATTACAATCACCGAAAGCTCCAAATATTGAAATTTATGAGGGTCAAATGAAGAGAGGGTTATGGTTTTGATATATAGATATCCAAGATAAATGTCAATATTAATCCCAAATTGTCATCATGAATGGTGTGCTAAGAAACTAGACTCCCACATTTATGTCCCCCAAGCACTAAGAAGGAGAAACTCAGAACAATAATGGAGACTCGGTGTTTAACCCGGGATGTTAGAACCTTGTTAACATGCACATCAAGGAGCTTGAACATAGAACTTGCAAAAAAATTCTTTTTGATACACAACTGCTAATCAAAACACCTCATGTAGATAGGAGTTTGTCTACTTGATTTAAGCATTGTATGTGGGACTTGTATGAAGGTTGTGGAGATTCCCACGACCACGTCATTGAATTAAGGTCCATGATTTTTTCATCCATTATGATTCCTTTCTGCTTACTCTCAAAGGATTGACTATGTATTATTCTAACCTTTAATGATTGAGAAACTAGAAATCCAATTCATACTAATCAAAGTATTTATTCAAGAATTTTCCAAAAGATAAGTCAAACATGATAGATCCTCCCTAATCCAAAGATTCAAACTATCAGGCTTGGAGATGGTGGGATTAGGTGCATGACCTTTCAAACCACACATATTAAGATTTCAACTTCTTGAGTAACCCTTCATAGAGAATATGGTGTCTCTATTTATTATGGCTTTACTAGTAGTGAGAACAAAAGGTTAGGTTTCAATAAATAACCATAAAAATTTGACAAATGCATTAAACAATTTAGTGATTTGGAAGACAACCTTGATTTATCAAAATAATCTACGAATTATAGTGTTGCTACTATATAATCAGATTCCTCTCTGGATGATGTAGTAGAGACATTGGCTAATAAAATGAATTCCCTCTCACATATGCAAGATACCTTAATTGTTCACACTAAAGTAGACACTACCATAGTTCTAATTGTGATTATTCCACTATTTTCTACCAAAGATAAAATCATGTGTATCAAGATAGTCAACAACATAATAACAGTGGTGTGACATAGAGAAGCAATTTACCAATCATACAAGTGGTGATTGTAAGACCATTGAAAAGTTGTGCATGAACCTCTGTGTAATAAAAAGTCTCAGACATATCAACATCCTGAACAATTTCAACATACCCACTTGCACTATCACCAAGGAAGGAATAGAAATCCATAACTCAATACAGAAGTGGAATGATAATATAAAAATAGGGATCCATCATGTGACCAAATATAAAATCTATATGCCCAAGGGACATGAAATAGTCAATATGGCCACACCTTGCACAACCCATGCTAGGGAAACACCATCCTCACCCTAAGCTGTTATTTCCATTTAAGTACAAAATGGAACGCAACCCTAAAAGATATTTGGTTTCAAACGCACCAAAACTTGATTCAATGAGCAATGCTATTGCATATGAGGCATAATGAGGATCAATTCGACTCTAACATAGGGAAAAATCCTAGTCAAGATCAAGGCCATGATTCTTATGAACACCACTACGTACAAGTCAAAAACATTCCCCATAGAGAGCACCAATTCCCGAATGAACTTGGTATAGATGTAATGATAATCACTTCATTCGAAACTACCCTATTGAGTAAGGAAATATAGAATGTAAATGAGATTTTTCATAAGCTTCATTCTCTAGACCCTCTCCCTCTCTAGTGTATTCTCTATGACATACTCAACTTGGAACAATTTTTTCTCTTTGTATATACATCCTCTTGTACATATCTTATAATTGACTCAAATTTTATCTCTCAAATTTTATATCTTCCAAATATATCATTCTTCTACCTTGTATTATTGCTGAATCTCACTGAGATAAATTTTAGCATGGGTAGAAAAATAGGTAGTCTATAATAGAATAGAGAGTTGTCTAACATATACTCACAAATATTGAGTGATTGTCCACTTATTAGAAAGCTGAGAAAGTCTAATAGGTGCCACAAAAGCATGGAACCATTGTATTTTAAGAAGGGGATCAAATTGATTGATTGAGGTTAGGTACTTTTCACGAGTAGGCGAATAGACCTACTTAGGATTAGTGTGCTTTTGTTGCACACATAGTAGATTTATTCCTCAAAGTTTGTATCAGAGCTTTGGATCTTGGATGAAGATTAGCACACTACAAGAGAGTACATGTGGAGGATAAGGTGCTTCATCAAAGAAGAAATAAGTGCATCACAAGGGGTTTCTTGAAAACATAACCTCTATAACCTCTGACTTTTGAATGGTTCACTGAGGATAACAAGTGGAGTTCTTGGGCATGTTCCATATTCAATGAAGAAGATGAAAGAATTGATGTAGAGCTTGAAGATGCAACCACTACAATTTGCAGAGATGAAGTAGCTCAAAGAGTGGGAAGAGAGGTATAGAAGAGCAATGTTTCTTATCTCTCAAGTAATCTTTAACACCATGGCTGGTATTTTATAGAAGTTTGACAATGCCAATGATGTACAAAATGCTTGGAAAAAGTTTTACGCAATCTCCACAAGAGCTAGGAGGATGCAGATCAAGAATAGGAACAACACCATGAATAAATGAAGTAGCCAAAGTGTGGTTGAGTACATATTCAAAATCAAAGATATAATGGATCAATTAGCATTACTAGGATGAAAGATTGATGATGATGATGACTTAGTGAAGCTCACTTGCAATCAATTGAGAGGAGAAGACAAATTGAATCCTCTCATAACCACTATCCTCTATAGAGATCCACTTCCCTGCTTAAAAGACTTGATTCCTCACTTTTTGGTAGAGGAGGCATCATTTGGAGATTTATTCAAAAGAAAGGACACTCATGGTTAGGTCCTATAGTCTTCAAGATACAAAGGGGGAAGTGGAAGAAGAGGAAGAGCGGGAGGCCATAACAATCAGGGAAATTATGAAAGCAAATAAGATGGTGAAAGCTTGGCTCGACATCATAATCAAAGGGAATATGTAGAGGCAAAGGAAGAATATGCTACAACCCCCACAAAGGTATGTCTTGCTATACGTTTGGCTAAAAAAAAATGTATATAGCTTCAGATTGTAGATATAATGATGTTAAATACACTCAAAGAAAATAAGGAAACCATGCAAATGCTTCAAATAAGGACACAGGTAATGATCAATTGCTTGCTATGAGACATGGCTATGCAAAGGATGCTAATTATGATACCAAATGGTGCATATATTCAAGTGCAGTAATTGTATGTCTTGGAAGGTTGAGTACACCAATTTGTAAGTTCCAAAGACCAAGGCATGTGTTGAGATAGGTGATAACACTGAGCATACCATAGAGCACAATGGAGATGTGAGACTTGCAAATGACAAATCAGCCAAGGTGCTTGAGAATTTATTGCATGTTCCATCTACTATTAGGAACCTTATTTTAGTAGATAAAATGGTAGAGAAAGGTTTTCAAGTCATATTTAATAACAAAGGATGCTTTATAACCAAAGATAAAAATGGAAATATATTGGTTGTTGAAAGAAGAAAGGAAGGAAGAATGTTCACCTTGGATGTGTCTCCAAATGCAAACAAGGTATGCTATGTTATGATAAATAATCAAAACTTGAGCTTTGGAACAAAAGACTAGGTCATCTAAACATTTCAAAGCTAAGGAATATGAGCAAGGAAGACCCTGTAAGAGGGACAATTTTGAGAACAAAAATCTCCACAAGTTTTGTGATGCTTGTGAGTTAGGGAACTAAGTTAGACAATCATTCGAAAAGAGCACACATAGGGTTGAAAATTTCTTAGATCTCATCGACACTTATGCATGGGGACCTTCCAAAGAGTTTTCTATAGGAGGATCCATGTAGTTTTCACATTTCTTGTTGATTACTCTAGGAAAGTATGGATATACATCATTAAAGAAAAATCCATGTGTTCTCTATGTTCAAGAGTTTCAACCAAGACAGTGAGAAAGAGATTGGTAAGCATGTGAAAGGCCTAAGGTTTGATGGAGGGGCAGAATATGTACCCAAATCCAATTCTCATTTGTATGAACATGGTATTAAAAGAAAATTTACATACATGTATACCCGACATAGGATGAAGAAGACTATGAAGAGGTGATTATATCACAAGTAAAGCTATCAAAGTTAAGGAAGCAATTCCCTAAAAGGAATGAAAGGAGATGCTCAAGGCTCAAGAAGCGAATACCAGCAAGATCACATTTACTTACTTTGATTTGAGAACGTATAGAAACCTCATATATTTCATCCTGTCCAGATCCGGAATTTTAGAGGGTTTTGGGTCATTATTTTTCAAAGCATGTCTCTCCCATCAAATTATATGTAGGACATTAATGAACTGAGATGATAGGTCAAAGCATGTCTCTCCCATCAAAATTTTATACATAAAGGAAAGAGAAGTTTCATAGAATCTGAAAAATTTTGGTCACCAGATTTTAAGTACAACATACCTGTACCATAGTCCACTAATACAGACGTTTGGAATTAGAACATAATCCTGCGTTTTGATAATTTTAAAACCCCACGATAAACTAACTACGTGGGCTGTACTGACATTTGAATACACTCTTTGGATTTCACGACATAAGAACCAGAATCGTAACATAACTATGTTTCATAACCTACACAGGGTGAAGATATCCATGTGTCTCTTCATTCTTGCAATTTTCGACCTTTGGACTGCAAGGATCTATGATTAGAAAAGAGTTCTTCAAACTCTAGCTCATTTTCTAGTATACATGTACCTTCTATAGAATCGTTTTCCATAACTTTCTTATGGTTTCCATTAATAGTTTTGTAATAAATTACTACCAAATGCGCTCTTCACTTCGTAATACTTAATTCCATTATGCTCATAATCAATCACTTATCAGACTTAGGTATGATAAAGCCTATATTCTAGGAGCAGACCTTCATATCACGTAGGGAATTTTCTCAAAGTTTTATAACCATACATTGTACACTTAATAATTGACATCACACATATGTTATACTTAGAGGATTTGAATAAGTTAGTATACCCCTTTCTAAGAAAACCCCCTATTTTCTTGAGCAGTTTCCTCATACTTTGAGTAGCCATATCGCACACTCAGATTTCTCTGTGTATAAGATAGTTTTCTCCAAGTGATGAGCAAATTCCCTTGATAATTTTAGTTTCCTAGGTTTCTTAGAGAGATAACATTGTCTGTTAAAGTAGGTGTGAATCTCAAATCTCATCTTTGCATATCTTGAGAGAAATTGAGCATGAAGTGAATAGCGGTCTTTGTGTGCATGCTTTTCTTTAAGGAAGTATGTAGCCTTTCTTGACGCCATTTTTTCTCATAGTAGAAGAAAATATTATGCGTGAGATAAATTGCATTAGCAAGATATCAATGTGAAGTTGGAGTGTGCAAAAAGCTTGGGTTCATTCCCTAGGAATTCAAAGTATCATTGTTTTGAGTGAATGGAGGTATCTATGGACATAAATTTGAGGTCAATTGATACTTCAAGATGCATATCGAAAGTGTACATTCGCCCATAAAATAATAAGCTATCTCCTAAATATTTGTGACAAAGTCTGTGAAATGTTGCTGTTCTCCATTTCTTGAGAGAAAAGAATTAAATCCATAACTAGTTCTTTTTAGTTCTTCCTAGCTTTTCTCCTTGAAGAAAAGAATTACTCTAATGCATTCCACGTCTCTTTGTGATGTCTTATAGCTTCTTATATGTTTTAATAGAAAGTCAAAGTTTTAGAATGCGTGAACTTTCGAGAAAATCCTTTGCACAACATTTTCTTGGCCTCTCTTGCCCTCTTAAAAGGGTTATCTTTTGTCCTTAGAAATGTCATTAGCTCATTTCTAGTAACATATCCATATAAATTTACTCATTTGGAGTATGTTTCCATCGTTAAAAACCATGATAGATATTTAACTATATCCAAGTTTTCAAATTATGAAGTAAAACCATCGCCCATGTTTATGAAGTTGTGTTGAAACTCTAATATCACTATTTGGAAATGATTTTAGACTATGAAGATGAGGTCCTCTTGCGGTAATCCTATTATTCCTACCTAGATCTTGTTTGGATGCAATATTGGGCCTTCTAAGTTTGATTACAGTGCGCAAATACCACTATTGGACTTGTTGCAATGGCTTCAAAAGTTTATTCCAAAATAGACTACTCAAAAGTCATGAATATGGGAAGAAAACGTTCATATTTGGGATGAAAACTTCACTTTTTTTACAAACAAAATCATAATTTGATCCAGATTTGACTAAAAGAATTACGTTTTCACAATCTCAATCTGACCCTCCATAGAATTCTAATAGAAATGGATGAATAACGAAGTACCCTTTACAGATCAGCACTTGCAGTATTAAATGACTTTGGAGACTCAGGATTCCTCTTCAATTCTATATACGAGATGGTCTTCAAGCCATAGAGGAGAAGGAGGGACACTCTTTCCCTTGTACTTGGCCTCTTTTGGGGAAACTGCGGACTAATGGAAATTATACTAATCATGAAAAATATGATTTTCCTATGATAAGGCATTTAACTTCATGCTCATCATTACATTGATCTTATACTTGCTTTCAGAATAGAAGTAGATCACATATGGAATCGCTTTAATGTTTACATATTGACTTGATGTGTACATATTCAGACGGGAATTTTCTATACTGTCTCGTACTATCCCTTTGAAGTATTACTATAAAATTCTTCCTCCATTGCATTTGCGCATATCGGATGAGTCTCTGGAATACATACACATAAAAGACTAGGAAAAGGAAATCGACAGGCTTCTTTAAAACTTCAGTTTAGGGATTACATCCGTAATTTTACAAAATTACTTGATCAGAAATTTGTAGAGTATAGTCACGATCGAAATAGTATGAAGGTTATGATTATTTTTCCGTGAAGGTGTTTTGTTTTCAAAAAAAAAAAAGGAATTACGATCATTAGAATTTCTTTCCACTATTGACGATTTTTCTGTCAAAGCTATTCAATGGAATTAAAAAGCATTCATTGATTGAAAATATTCTTTCCGGAAGGAAATAGATTGCGTATGTAAAGGTTACTTATTGAAATGTAGGGATAAAATTTATACTGGATGAACTTCTATACTTTCAATAGGATAAGACATTACAAAATATTTGACATGTTAAAATCCTCCTTAAACAATGCAACTGCAGCTCTCACTACATGCGACATAAGAAAATGCGTGATACAACATGCACGCGTACCTAAAGCCAGAGATTCTTTGACTACATATATGTATATATATATATATATATATATATATATATATATATATATATATATATATATATATGTATATGTATATATATATATATATATATATATATATATATATATATATATATATATATATATACATATACATATATATATATATATATATATATATATGTATATGTATATATATATATATATATATATATATATATATATATATATATATATATATATATATATATATATATATATATATATATATATATATATATATCGGATTTGGAAACCTATACATATATTAAAGTCATAAGGCTTTATTGGAAAGTAAATTAATATCAGGCAAGGAAACTTTTGGGATTATGCTTCATGCATAAAGGTCTCAATATCACTTGCAATTGAAAAGCTACTCAAATATTTCTATGCTGGGTTCTTCAATTCATTTTCATTTTCAAGTATAGACCGTGCCATTTATGTTTCTCATTATAGTAATTTCCGGTCATTGCTTTCAGGGAAGTTGGCAGTGTCTACAACAGTCCTAGTCAGTTGTCTATTATTACATTGGGTGGACCTCGTAGACGCGTATTTTCTTAAACAAATAAGCTTTAAATAGAATTTAAATAGATCAAATACATTCCTTTGCTTAAATATTCTTAATCTTATGAATCTTAACGAAAACATTCTTAAACATCCAAAGTTTCCTTCGAGGATTTGAAAATGTGAGGATTCTTTAAACGTTTTCCCACACTTTCATAATCCTGAGACAAGAAAACAAAAGATGGCCAATGTAGCACCACGTGGGTACACCAAGGACGGTTATTGGATTTGGGATTCGCTTTAGCAGGAGAATTTTTTTTGAAATAAAGGAAGTTTGGCCTACTCTCTCAGACTTGACTTAAATACAAGAAAAGTACAAGAGAAGGGGACTAGTGCCCACAGGACCTCCCAAGTCCCACATAGCAGGGGTAACTATTACAGAGTTTAGATGGCATTACAAAGAGGGTTAATCACCCTCTCATCACCGTCCTCTGCGGCCCACTTGGGTTTAAGCTTGTTGTTGATCAAAAGGAGCACTTGATGATGCCTGATGGGGGGGGGGGGATTTCTTACAATTAACGATCCTTTTGCCAAGGAGGAACAATGATTTGTCAATCGACCACTCTTTGGGGGAGTCACCAAAGTTACAAGCACATCTTTCCTGCGAGATTTTCCATACGACCTACCCTCTGGTGGTTTTCGAGAGAGTCATAGAGCAGACGATCTCTTCTCCCAACAGAGCTTGCTTCCAACTAATATGTTTCTGAAGACTAATTTTCTTTTCGACAATCTACAAGAGCCTGTTGGAATTGGTACGAGAGCCTCTTAGAATTGGAACAGGTAAAGAACTTGTGAGAAATATCTTTGATAGAACGATAGCAACATTTGCACCATGGAGCTATCCCACAAAATTTGGTAGCCTTAAGGTTGGTCGAGATTCCACAATGAAGAATTTTCCATAAGAGGACAAACTTTTTGATTTCTATGAGGGGGTGCCAGATAGCCATGAACTTCATGTCCCATCAAAGCCACATCCACCACATCCATAGAGTTACTTAGTGTGATCATGGTTGTAGACTACATACTTGGAACATTTTACTCCTTTGAAACTTGGAACAACTTTCTTTATTTACACTTCCCATTGAATATATGGAACTTCACTGAAAAATTATGAGCAGGAATTTGATTTCCAATACTTAGGAAAAATTTAAAGTACTTCCAATCACAAGTTCATGGAAAAATATTGACAATATTGATCAAGTCTTGTTCACCTTGAGGATACGAATAAAACCTAGTATTTATGGTTAAGATCTCTTAAACTATTGGAAGCTCTTTGCTTATGCATGGAAGTTTATAGATCTTTACCTCAACTCAACTCTAAGCATATGTAAACGCCTTCTATATTCGAAAACTTAGAATCTTTATTAATATTGATACACCTTTATTGATATCAACCATTGGATTAAAGTACCACTAGTGATGGTTTGGTACTTCTATAGAACTACTTGCTATCTAACTAGCTTGAATTCCATTCTCACTACTATGGAGTAGTCTCTTTCGATACTTGAGATTACTTCTAAGTCATCAACTAAAAGAGCAAATGATTCATCTTGGAATCTTTTGCATTGTTGAAAGGATATTTGAAAGGCATTCTAGTTCTATAAACAATATTGAAAAGCTTTAGTGCTTTAACTGTGTTGGTTTCTTGAATATCGATCTAAACGATAAATATAACCTTTAGGACATTGTTTCCCATTACATTTTGAAATTTTGACTTGAACTTTCATTTATGTGATATGTATTCCTCTTCTTGAGTTTGAAACAAATATTATTATCATTCGTCATGTTTTGAACTTGTTACACTACTTTAAACATATTGCAATAATCGATTGTGATTGCATAGTTTAAAGTACAAATATCTTATAATGATTGAACCAATGGACAATAATTTTATTATGAACACATGTTTGTCGTATTTTCCTAAAGATAAGTTAGGTTCAATGATTCTATCCTTTTTCTAGGAAATATAATCGAAAAGAAATCGAGGCTTCCTGCATGCAAGAACTTCTATCTTGATAATATTTTCAAAAGAACACCTTCAAGTACTTTTCCTACGATTTCTTGAATTGTATAGCTTGTTGAGGAAACATTCATTGATCAATGGAGATCCATTTCGTGTAGCTTTTTGTATTCCTAATAGAAGATTTCACCTTGGATATGATAGGAATAGTACAATTCATGAAATAGATAACTAAACTATTTCATTTAAGCTCTTATCTTTAGGAACTTGTCTCATTTCTCTAACATTGCTTGCTTAAATTTCCTCTCGAAGCTAAAATAAGTTTTTCCATATTTTCTAAGCAAGTTCCACCATTACTAGAAATGCAATCATGGAACCTAACATTCATCTATTGAATGTTAAAGTTTGATTGGCATCAAAGTTCAATCTTTAATTTTCATCATTCCTTGGAATGAAATCAAGTGAGAACTTACAAGAATTTCAAGGTTTTCTTGGAACTTTCATATTCAGATAGATTCGTAAGCATCTATATACATTCGTGCACAACTATCTTAAAACTGAGTAAAGCTTTCAAGTGTTCATCACTCTGTGTGTGTACGCAAGGTCTCAAGCTATAACAATTCATTGGAGCATCAAGCAAACATTCTTGAAATGGTATTTGTGAAAGCGTTTGATCTTAGATCTATTTCTACATAGATATCCAATAGTGAAGTTGATTAAACATGCATACTCTGTGTTTCTTGAAAAGTCGGGATCACACCCGGAACTTCTTAATATTATTGCTCATTATTTGGGCACTTCAAAATTGTTCTCACTTATAGTAGCTCTTTTCCACTTCAAATTTATTCTTTGAAACCATATTTTGTGCAAATTGGTTCAATTTCAGATTTTGTTTGTAAAAAAGTTAAGTTTTCATCCCAGATTTGAAACTTTTCTTCTCATTTTCATGTCTTCCGAATAGTCTATTTTGGCCTATAGTTTCGAAGCGATTGGCACAAGTACAATAGTGATATATGTGCATTGTAATCAGAATTAGAAGGCCCAAATCGCATCCGAAAAAGGATTAGGCAGGACTAGTAGGATTATAGCAAGAGGACATCATCTTTATAGTCTACTATCACTTCCACAGAGTGATATTAGTATTTCAGCACATCCTCATGAACATGCGTGATAATTTTCAATCATAAAATGAAAAATTGGATAGAGATAAATATACATCATAGTATGTATGGATTGAAGCGTACTCCTGAGGAAGAAATTCATATAGATATCTTACTGGAAACGAGCTAATACCACTTCTAAGAACAAACGGACAACCCTCTCAAGAGCAGCAATAGAGGCCAAGAAAATGATGTGCAAAGGATTTCCTAGAAAGCTCACACATTCAGAAATCTATCTTTGAGTTTCTATTAACGCGAATAAGAGGCTATAATATATCACAAATAGACGTATAATGCATGAGAGTAATTCCTTTCTTAGACCACACGAGCTAAGATGAGCTAGTTATGTATTGAGTTCTCTTCTCTCAAGAAATAAGAATACCAAACTGTTAGTAGCTTAATCACAAATATTTAGGAGGTATCCTAGTTTTTAGAGAGCAAGGAGGAATATATGCGGGAATATTAGGTGGTTAGACAAGTTATAAATGGAATCAAAGCGGATGCGAAGTGGGCGACATTGAAGATTGCAATGCTCTTGTAGATGGATATGTAGGAAAACCCTTCATACATGAAGAAAATCTTATAAAGATGGAGAATATGAGAAAGTTTTTCAATCTTTTACCTTGTAACATGATATAGTTAAAGGTAAAGATTACAAAAGGAAAAGGAAAGATGTTTGATGTAGAGAGACGTACCTTTGAAGCCAAATCTCCAATTAAGGCTAGGAATGGAAGAGTAAGAGTTGGAGGAGGTAGAGAAGGAAGACAGAGACCAGAACAGTCCACTTCTTATGCTATATAGGGTATCTTTAAACAAAAGGGAAGATGTTTCCTCACAAAGCCAAGAAAACAATGGAGAAACGTATACGTTAGATGTGGATATGGAGCTTCTAATCGACATAGGTTCAACAAAAATTATGGATACAATCGCAAGAATCACTACAAAAATTATGCATGCAAAGGAAGAACATACTTCAATGACTACACATCTGATAAATCGAGAGAGAATTTTCTTGTAGTCATGAACTTAGGAATGAAGGAATGCCAATAAAATGAGCATCTATTCTATATTGATTTTGAAAACTCATATTATGTGGCAAGAAATGTTGCAGTACTAGAAGATTCAAAAGAACCAAAGAAGAAGCATAAGGTTAAAATAAAAGATGGTACAATGTATGGAGAAGATTCCAAGATAAACAACTTAAATGGTAATATGAGCCCACTAAATTGCGTTTTACTTGCACATTATGACAAAGACATAGTTTGCACCAAGAGGAACTCGTAAGACCTTGTTGGCCCTCCTATTGGTCAGAATGACTTTGTGGAGCATTAGATAGAGAAGTATGACCTTCTTGTCCCTATTTAAAGTGGGCGACATTGAAGATTGCAATGCTCTTGTAGATGGATATGTAGGAAAACCCTTCATACATGAAGAAAATATTATAAAGATGGAGAATATGAGAAAGTTTTTCAATCTTTTATCTTGTAACATGATATAGTTAAAGGTAAAGATTACAAAAGGAAAAGGAAAGATGTTTGATGTCGAGACACGTACCTTTGAAGCCAAATCTCCAATTAAGGCTAGGAATGGAAGAGTAAGAGTTGGAGGAGGTAGAGAAGGAAGACAGAGATGAGAACAGTCCACTTCTTATGCTATATAGGGTCTCTTTAAACAAAAGGGAAGATGTTTCCTCACAAAGCCAAGAAAACAATGGAGAAACTTATACGTTAGATGTGGATATGGAGCTTCTAATCGACATAGGTTCAACAAAAATTATGGATACAATCGCAAGAATCACTACAAAAATTATGCATGCAAAGGAAGAACATACTTCAATGACTACACATCTGATAAATTGAGAGAGAATTTTCTTGTAGTCATGAGCTTAGGAATGAAGGAATGTCAATAAAATGAGCATCTATTCTATATTGATTTTGAAAATTCATATTATGTGGCAACAAATGTTGCAGTACTAGAAGATTCAAAAGAACCAAAGAAGAAGATTTTAGGGAAAGTAATTTCTCATCACAACAATCAATCCCATGAGAAAATTAAAATTTAAATAATTTTTAAGAGAGTCCTAAAATTCACAAGGAGTCTATCTAAAGACTCGGAAACACTTTTACAATATGTTAGATCAATATACATTTATTTTTTCTTCACTTTGTTCTTCTTCTATTTCCCTGCATCATCATCTCCAAGATCTGTCAACTTGTAGAGGCTTGTTCCTCCTCAATATAGATCCAATGCTTATGACTAATGATGCATTGGAAAGGTAAGTTATGAGTGTTCAGTTCATGTGTACAAATTATTACATTGTTTGATTTAGTAAATTGTGAGAAAGAAGGTTTTATGCTCTCGGGGTCTATTTCTGCACATCCCTAAAAAATCAGTGTTAAGCTTATATTATGCACATATCTTGAGAAAGTGAACCCTACAAGCCACCATCCTTTAAAAGCGTTTTAGCCTATTGAAGTATAGTTGGGAGAAATAAGCATTACAAGTTTCATGATTCTACCAAAATAGCAAGTTCTTCTTGTAGCTATCTATGTGCACGAAATCTATCTTGATCCAAACTTTACTCTATCAAATTTGAGGGAACTTAATGTGTTTTTTTACATCCATTGAAAGCTCATAAGGTGTTTTATATTGTTCAATTAACAAAAGGTAGGTCTTTTGGTGGTTAGTTGGAAGAAACTTCAACACTTTAAAGCACATATCTCCTTTGTTCAACCTACTCCAAGTACTCATAGTATCAAGAGATCTATATCACGATGGGTTATGGTTTTCCTTCATGATTGAGAATCTTGACAGCATTGTCTATGCTAATTGCAAAAATAGAATGGAAGCTTACATGAAAGGTAGAAATCTTTATGGGATTGTGGAAAGTGATGAAGTTAGGCCTACCGCAAGGTCCAAAGGAGGACCTACACAAGAGGGGACTGAGAAGCTCATAGTATCGAGTGCAATAGATGCTCAAGCCAAGTCATATATCTCATAACTCTATCTCTCATTTCTTGTTATCACACTTTAGAGGATGTAAAACATCATAAGAAACTTGGGATGCATTTGTGAACCTCTTCTCTACTAGCACCAAATCTAGGAAGAACCATTTGTTAATCAGTTCAACTAAATGAAGAAGACACTAAAGCAAAAAATCACATAACTTTTCACCGAAGTCAAGGAGGTTTTATATCAATTAACTTCAATTGGAGAGCTTATTGAACAAAAGGCCATCATGAGGCAAATTCTAATTGGTTATAGAAATTACAAGCAATGGCAATCCTTCCCAATAGCCTATTATCTTGTCATGGATGTGCAAACTCCTTATTTCAATGTATTCCTTGGACTACAATTCAATCAAGAGATGAAGAACAACTTGAAGGATGGTAGATCTTATGAAGGTAACTCAAAACGTTCTCTTTGTGTAGACAAGAAAGATAAGAAGCACAAAGGAAAGAAGAAGGAAGATGATGATGAGGATATATCCCAAACCAACTATGCAAGCAAGAGTAAGTGGAAAGGAAAGAAGAAATGAGCAAATCATGAAAAGTCAAACGGAAAAGATTTTCAACCTTGTGCCATTTGTAACAAGACCAACCACACCACTCAAAATTGTCAATTCAATGGAAGGACTCTGAAAGGAGGTAGTAGAGGTGAATTTGGCAAAACTAGAGGTAGAGGTGGACAAAACTCCAACGATAACAATAGAAACCACAAAAGAAGGGATTCCAAAATCTACTCGGTGAATCAATGACATGAAGATTCATGTCTCCTAATGAATGTGAGTCACAAAGAAGGTAAATAAGATAAACATATCTTCTACATAGACTCTAGTTGTTGAAATCATTTTGCGGGAAATGTAGCTCCTCTATCTGACTTCATGAAACCCAAGCATAAGCATGAAGTACACATTGGGGATGATCCCAAGCACAATGTGGAGAATATTGGCAATCGCAAAGCTCCCAATGGTGGGCCAAACATTCTGAGTAAGGTTCTCTATGTACCCACTATCACGAAAAATCTAATAAGTCTAGGCCAAATAGTTCAAAAAGACTTACTAGTTAGATTCACCCAGCATGAAACTTATGCGGAAGATCCATGTAAAGGCTCGAAGAAGATAGTCGGAGGTGAGAAGGATGGTAGAATCTTTACTTTTGAGATAGGAGAAGCCAATAATATAGCGCTATTCCAATTTGGGTCTCAAACCCTAAGTGAGCTTGAAGTGTGGCATACAAGAATTGCTCATGTGAATGAAAGAACCATGAAGGATATATGCAGGGATCAAAGTGTTTTAGGGCTTCCAAACATTTCAAAGCACCACATGATAAATAGGTGTGATGCATGTCAAATTGCAAAAGCAAAAAGACAACCTTTCAACCATAAAGATTGCATCCATAAAAATCTCTTCAATCTAGTACGCACTCATGTGTGGGGACCAAGTCAAGAGCCTTTATTAGCAAGTTCAAGGTATTATGTATCTTGTGTTGATGTTTATAGTAGATGGAAAAATTTCTAGTTTATGAAAAATAAGAGTGAAGTGTATGAATGTTTCAAGAAGTAGCTAGCACATGTGGAAAATCATAAAGGTAGGTCATTGAAGAAACTCACATCTCAGGGAGGAGGAGAATATTTCTTAAAGATTTACATGATTTTTTTTAGGATAGAGGCATCAAAAGGAAGTGAGTACGATATACCCTCCTAAAATGAATGTTATTGTAGGGAGGAGGAAGAAAATCCTAGTTCGATAAAAAAGAACTATGCTTGAAGAGAAGATGCTATCATGTTATCTATGGGTAGAAGCTATATCTACTAGAGTGTATCGTGCTAATAGAATTCCATCCAAATCCCTTTATGGTATGACTTTGTAGGAATCTTGAACTGGAAGAAAACTAAGTCTATGTCATTGAAAAGTTTTTGTTTTCTTAACATAAGTACATGTATCTTCACAAATTGAAGGAAAAATGGATGAAAATGGCAACCAAGGATGTATTCATTGTTGTGATTGAATTCAGATGGGATATAGGCTCTACAATCCATCAGAAAAAGCAATTTACCACAATAGGAATGTTGTATTTGACGAACGTCGATCATGGTATGAAGAGGATATATAGAAGGTAATTCTACCCTATGATCTTGATTTAGATTTTCATCCATTAGGGAGAAAGTATCAGGTGAAGGACTCAAAAAGTTAATTAGATGATTATCAATATGAGAAAACGAGAGACTACAAGCTCTCCAAATCAAGAGGAAAGGTTAAGATGCAAGAATGAGAAGAATGATCCCAACACAGTCCTAAAAGGTCAACAATAGAGAGAAAGAAACCTGAAAGGTATGGATATGACTCGACATTTGTAACAAAGCATTCCCGTTATTTGGCAAAAGAATCAGTTTTACAAGAAGCTTCAACTTATGAAAAAGCTAAATGAGACCCTAAATTAGAGAAAGCGTAAAACCCTAATCTTAAAGATTTAAATCTAAAATGTGTATATTTTTGTATGCATGTGTATCTACATGTATGTATGTATGTATTATATGTATATGTGTGTTTGTGTATATATGTTATCTACGTATTAAAACCCTAAAACCCTAATCAGAAAGACTTAGACTTAAATATGAAGTACTAGACCCTTAAACCCTAATCTTAAATATCTATACGTAAAATATGCATATTTATTTATACATGTGTATATACATATATACATATATATATATATATATATATATATATATATATATATATATATATATATATATATTATGTGTATGTGTTTGTATGTGTGAATAGCGTAAAAACCCTAATCCTATTTTTATATATTTGATGTAAAAAAACCTTCAAAATAAAAATAGGATTATATGTGTGTATGTATGCATGTGTGTATATATGTGTGTGTATGTATGCATGTGTACATGTGTGTGTGTGTATGTATGCATGTGTATACATGTGTGTGTATGTGTATGTATGTGTTTGTAGGCATGCATGTGTGTGCATGTGTGTGTACGTGTGTGTATGTATGCATGCATGTATGTGTATGTGTGTGTATGTGTATGCATGTGTATACATGTGTGTGTATGTATCCATGCATGTGTGTATATGTGTGTATGTATGCATGTGTGTATATATGTGTGTATGCATGCATGTGTGTATATGTGTGTGTATGTATGCATGCATGTGTGTATATGTGTGTATATATGCATGTGTGTATGTATGTGTGTATACGTGTGTGTGTATGTGTATGCATGCATATGTGTATATATGTGTGTGTATGTATGTGTGTATGCATGTGTGTGTATGTATGCATGTGTGTAAATTTATGTGTGTGTGTGTGTATGCATGCATGTGTGTTTATGTGTGTGTGTGTATGT
The DNA here is from genome assembly GCA_020310875.1 of Ceratopteris richardii. Lineage (NCBI taxonomy): Eukaryota > Viridiplantae > Streptophyta > Polypodiopsida > Polypodiales > Pteridaceae > Ceratopteris > Ceratopteris richardii. The sequence continues at coordinate 129,177,064 of CM035425.1, read as the reverse complement.
AAGCATGCATGTGTGTATAGGTGTGTGTATGTAAGCATGCATGTGTGTACATGTATGTGTGTATGTATGCATATGTGTACATGTATGTGTGTATGTATGCATGTGTAAATGTGTAAATGTGTGTGTATGTGTGTGTGTATGTATGCTCTATTTTCCTATCTCTATCTTCCTTTCTCTTCTCTCTATCTTCCTTTCTCTTCTCTCTCTCTTTCTTTCTCTCTCTCTCTCTCTCTCTCTCTCTCTCTCTCTCTCTTTCTCTCTCTCTCTCTCTCTCTGTCTCTCTCTCTCTCTCTCTCTCTCTCTCTCTCTCTCTCTCTCTTTCTTTCTCTCTCTCGCTCTCTCTCTATCAATAGAGAATAAAAGAATCATTTACAGGTTTGTCCCTCTTTTGAATCACTGTCATCAAAGCGTAATGTAGGTCGTCTATCGTCCAATTCCAAACAATCGACGCCAAAGAACTTCTGCAAAATCAAAGAAAAGAGAAATTACAAACCCTAAAGCATAGAGAAACAAAAATGCTAACAATACGCGCAGCACTTACCAAGATGTGAGATCTAAGCTGAGAGAGAGTGTGTGTGTGTGTAGAGAGAGAGATCCATGTGTGTGTGTGTGCACAAAACAATGCAGGTCGCAATTCGGTTCATGCACGCAAGTTCGACAGAAGACCAACAGTACTCAAACATGCACAAAAATATGAAGTTTTGCTCTCGGGATCGTGGTATGTTTAAAACTCGTCGCCGATATAGTTGCCGGTATGGGCGTCGGTATATGCGCCAGTAGTTCCCACTAAATTACCGACGCCCATACCGACGCTTATACCGACACCTATACCGACACATATACTGACGCGCATACCGACGGCTGCGGGCCACACCGACGATCCGTTTAAAAACGGTCATACTGACCGTCACTTGACCGTCGGTATCTCTTAGTGAGATTTTCTAAGGCCTATACCGACACCGACTGTGACCGTCGATATATGAAGCGTCGATAAGCCCCTCATATTTTGTAGTGATTTTCTTTACATCTATGGAGTGTTAAGAAGAGAAAAAACTACTCTTCCAAAGTATGCATCCTCCATGTGATGGGGAGGATACTTCTATACTCAATTCTAGACTAGAAGGTCTACAAATCAAGCAGAGCTTGAAACTTTTCCTTGCACTAAATGTTATAATGATAGACATCCTGCAAACAATTGTGCTTTGAATATATTTTATTCTACAATATGTGAGAGTGAGGGCCATGCTATCTCAACATTCCAATTCAATGATTGGAAGCAATCTAGGTTGCCTACTAGAACATTCAAAATATTGGCTCTAGTGAAAGCCATATTGGGTGTGTGTAGAAGTGGGAGACACACACGTGAAGCACACACAAGGAGCACAGATGCAACAAGACACACAGAGAAGACAGATGGCTTGAATAGCTCTCTCTATTGATGATGAACACAATTGAAGTAAGATCTTAATAATATCCCTACGCGCAAAGCACCACCACATATGAGTGAATCATACATGTGATAGCATGGGGAAAAGAATGTATAGCCAGCACTAGAGAAAAAAGTGCACATGTATAGGGAAAAGGTTCACATTAAAGCTACTCAAGGAACATATAAGTGTAACAAATTCCCCCTGGGGCAAATCATCTGAATACATACAGGGAGTGATACACCACCCCCACAAGGTAATAAGCCTAAAGATTTGCAAAAAGCTTCAAACATTTCCCGTGGGAGAGCTTTGGTGAATATGTCTACCACATCATCTTGTGTAGGCACATATACCAAATCAATATCTCCTGCATGAAGGTGTTCTCTCACATAGTAATAATGCACCTCAATATGTTTGTTCCATTCATGAAACACTAGGTTTCATGCAACAACGAATGCACTCTGACTATTAGTGAGAATATGTGTAGCAACACCGATCTCCATGCAAAGATCCATCAATAGGTGCCTCAACCATATACACTCCACTGTAGTTGTGAAAATGCCATTACTCAACTTCACAACTCGATCTCACCACTATAGGTTTCTCCTTAGTCAACCAAGATATGCATGAGTCTTGAAGGAAAAGGAAATTACCATTAGTGGACACATGAGTATCATAACAATGAGCCCAATCACTATTTGTACAAGCATGCAAGCATGGCTAAATATCTCTTCCATAAAAGAGAACAAAGCTCAAAGTACCTTTGAGATATCTAAACAAACATTTCATTGATTCCCAATGCTTAGTGACAAGGCTATGTATGAATCAATGCAACTTAGAAACTACATACTATATATGTACCCTTGTGTTGCATGCATATATAAGACATCCCACAACTTGCTGATAAAGAGAAGTTTCAAATGCATCAATGGAATTGTCAACTGAGAATCTAGTGTGGAAATGGCTTGCAATCCTAAAAGTTAGAATGCTGAAGTATTTTTTCAACATACTTTTCTTGGTGCATTATAATTCCCCCCTTAATGGATACAAATTGGATGTCAAGATAGTAGCTCAGAAGACCAAGATAAGTGACATCAACAGTATGCTGCAAATCAGCCATAAGAATATCCAATTTTGCATCACATGACCTGTTAACAGTATCTCATCGACATAAAGGACAAGCACTATAAGATCAGCCCCATCTTTGTGTACATAGTGTGTGCTTTCAATCGGACTACATGTGAAGACAAGAGCAATCAAGTGTTTATGTATTTTTTCATACCATGCACTTGGAGCTTGCTTGAGAACATACAAGGCTTTATGAAAATGACAAACCATATGCTCTTGCCCTTTCATGGCAAATCTAGGAGGTTGCTTCACATAAACCTCTTCTTGCAAATCACCATTCAAGAAAGCTATTGTCATGTCTAGCTGATGTACTTTGCAATATCAATGGGCAACAAATGCAACCAAATGGAGTGTAGTAGCAAAGGTTTGAAAAGATTCCAGTAATCCTTTCAACAATGAAGAAATGAGTGATGCATCTAGAATAATCTCATCTATGTTTGCCAATTGCTCTTTCAAGTCCTTGATGTGTGTCACATACTCATCCATAGACTCATTTTCAGCCATACATACATCCTCAAGTTGCTTCCTCAAGTATGGAACATGTGCTTCATTACGCACGACATAGAAAGAAGTAAGAGTGTCCCATGCATGTCTTGATGTAGAAGATGATCAAATGTCTAGAACTTCACAGAAAGCACAATCAATGCATGAGCTTGAGTATCTTTTCCATCCCATTTAAGCTGCTCTTATGTAGCCGGAGAAGGAGAAACGTCTATAATCGAAGAAGATGCTCCATGTGTGATAGTAGACTGTGTAGTAGAAGAACATGCAGGTCTTTGATCTACATCTGCCACTGTGCTCCAAAGTTGTTTTGCAACATGAACATGCTTCATCATGTAAGACCACATCTGATAGTTGGTTCCATTAAGCTTATCTTCAGCTTGAAGGATGCCAAACAAGTCATTCCTGCTTGCCATTTCCCTAAAGAATAAGAATTTGAAAAAAAAATGTTTACTTCAAGAAAAGTTGAAATGACTGTTGAAATTTCAGCTCATAAACTCTCTTTCTGATGGTGGTTCTAACTATAGGAATGGCTGCTAGAATTCATTGTTCTATGCTCCAAAGTCGATTTGCATTCTTAAAAGTGTACGCATGTCGCGACGTGAAAATTCAAAACTTAAGAAGGATTTGAACCTACTCTAATACCACTATTGGGTGTGTGTAGAGGTGTGAGATACACATGAGAAGCACACACAAGGAGCATAAATCTAGCACGATACATAGAGAAGATGGATGGTCTATGCAGTGAGCTACTCAAACCCTACTAATGATCAATGGAAGATCTCTCTATGAGGCCACATAGCCGCAATATTCTTTCAATTTCCTTTTATAAGTGGGGTTATTCTCTCTTGAAAACTCGTAGCCTTCTAACTCCACGAGATATATGGATTTACAATATTCTCTCAACATGAAAACCTTTTACAATGGTGAATGATCAAATGGTTACAAGCAATGATTCACATGCTTCATCAAGTAGTTTCACATATTCTCTTCCATGCCTAGCCAAATGTGCAGGCTTGGACATTTGCACCAACAAAAAATGTTCCATGGTGCTCTAAGTTGTTAGGATTCTATTATGAGGACAATCCATTGAGATCTGGAATATTTCTGGAGCCCTAAATTCCAACCTAGAGAAAGTTTATGTGTGATCATTAATGGTAATACAAAATCTTTGTGAACCTAGCCATTAGGTTAGGTAGGGCATAAACATGTGGTCCATGTGGTTGCCAATAAATGTGAAAATAGAGGCCTTTGTGATAGTGGGTGGTTTCCCCATATAGCCATGATGCGGGGGAGGGGAGTGCAGAGGTGAGTTTTCCCTCTTCTTTGTGGTTGGGTGACCTATCCCCTTGGTGTGTAGTGCGAAGAGGGTAAGAATTCTGATCCTGGAGATATTCACAACTTATAAATTTTGGGAACTATTTTGTCTCTCCCAAATTCACTCATGTATACTAATTCCCATTCTCAAATGTATATATGCATATCCATTGTGCGGCTCTACATATCATTGTGCACTAGTAAGACCTTCATCTAGAGTCTATCTAGATAGCCATGAAAGCTTCATATTGGGATCACAGTGGTGGAAATTATCATCGTTGTAGTTGCATTGCTCTTAGAACTTTGCCAATTTGAGTTTTCTATCTCTTAATCTACGTCTCTCTTAGTCTTCATTTTTTCTCAACTCTCTCGATTGCTATATCCATTGTGCTATTATTTCTTACATGGTATCACTGCTCATGAGGCTCTATGTCATGAAGAAGCATAGATGTAGAGGTTGTATAGGATTTAGTGACAAAAGAGAGAAGATTTCAAGCGATATGTCATCATCTATGAATGGGAGTCAAGGTGGCTTGTCCACAAGAGTAATAAGAGAAGAAGCAAGAGTAGCAGTGATGTCACTCATCCCATCATTGCAAATAAGACCACTCACCTTCACAGAAGTAAGATTGATGGTGTAAATTGCACCTTTTGTGTTACACATATAGTATAGTAGAAGTGGCTTCTTTTTATTTCAACATGGTATCAGAGCATAGGCTCATTTTTTTAGTTCATGTCTGCATATTTTCTTAATCTCCCCTCCCTCCCTTTATAGTAAAAGTGCTAACTATTTAATATTTTCCTAAGTTGTTGTATTTTACATAGCATTCACATTTTAAATTTCCTACTTGTCTCCATTGCCATTCTTCTTGTTAAATTTATTACTATCATTATCATTTATGTTCTCTTTATCCATCTTGAGCATAATTTCTACTCCAAAAACTTTTTTTTTTTAATCTAGTAAAGATTTTCATACTCAACATCCATGCATAAGGCATTTAATATCTAGAGCAAGTAGTTTAGAACTACAACAAAAATAGCTTACAACTTTAAAGAGTTTTTGTAGTTGTTTTTTGAAACATGCACATAACAAGAAGAGCTTTGTGCTTGTCATTTATAAGTGGAAATATGAATCTTTGGTAAGAAGATTGAGAGAAGGTAAATTCTTGCACGTTCTTTGAGATGCCTCAAATGAATGGAAGCATGAGCAAGCTGAAGAGTTCCCCATTGATTCATGTGCATTGATTTCCTTTCCTGCAAGTTTACTATGCAAGCATATAACATAGCCTTTCATGTCCTAATGTAGAGCATTTGGGGTAGATGACATTTGCATCATGGCTACCTTGTCATTGAATCCACTTCCTTGGATTCAAAAGACTTCACATAAGGAGATCCGAGAGAGAAAACCTCAACTCACAACCTACTAAAGGGAGTTGTCTATGGATCACAAAGAGAGCATGCACATTAGATGTAGGAGATAACTATCGAGCTATGGAAGCATGGTTCCATTTTAGAGATCAATCTATACAATTGGTTCCAAAATAAGAAGGCACATGCAAAGCTGAATCCATAGCACAAAAAACCTATGCCTCATGGAGGACCAAAAAGAAAGAGGTGAGATGTTTAATTGCATAGATGCTGGAATAGCTGAATGAAATGGAAGATGAGACTCAACCCCATAGGATTTCAGAATAAGATCGTTTGAAAGCTCTTTCAAAGTGATACTATTTTGGTATCACTTCTCTTCATCATACAAAGATGGATGACCTCCATGTTGATCTCACCATGGATTTATTTCTTGCATTTTTAAAACCACTATGCTACTTGAGTCAAAATTTGAGAAACTTGGCATACTAGTAGTTAATGGATTATGTGGAGTGAAGCAATGAGGCCTATATGGCCTCATCACTTATGTCATTCAAGTGATGTCACTGTTTTGTCACATGAACAATGTCATTACAACCTAGGTTGCATTTATTCGATTGAATATTGAAAAAATATTGAATAAATGCAAAAAATTTGAGATTTCCCAAATATCCTCAACTAAAAATTTGTATGCCCCTTTTTTCCATCGATAATCTTTTGATCCAAAAAGAATTCGATCGAAAAGATTTTTGATCGAAGAAAACTCGATTGAAAAAATTTTCGATCAAAAAGATTTTAGATTGAATAAATTTTATATTCAAAAGATTTTAGATTGAAAAGAATTTAGCTCTAAAAAGTTTAAGATCTAAAAAGTTTTTGATCTAAAAGATTTTAGATAAAAAACCTTTTAAATATGTTTCATCAATAAGAACTACATAAACAATAATTTTTTCTTACTATGTGCTTGTGTAGATCCACAAGGAATAATACAAGATGCCTTTATTTGTATAGTCAAACATGATATCATATTATAATCCACTTTCTTTATTAAACAATATGACCAATTTGTTGATCAGAGTCTCAAAAGACTCACATCATCTAAAAGTGTGAAATGTAAATGCCATGGATCTCTTTGGCACGATTTCCATTTTTAATCTATATTCTTATATACAACACACATAGCTTACACATATAGTCTTCCACTAGTTTATCTATTCTCTTGAAACCACATCATAGTTTTCCAAGTGCCCTATATCCAAACACGTGCTTCACTCTTGTATTCAATTTCTCAAACCTCCCCATAATTCTTTATCATCCAATGGATATCTTCTATCTATTAGCTCCATATGCTAGATATAATTCGCATTAACCAAATTACTTTGAAATAATTCATGGTCATTTAAGCATGCATGTCCATAGTCATAACCGAGGAAAACTATACCCGAAGCTATTCTTTCTTATTTTGTTTATGTCCACATGTTGTTTCCCCTAGTAAAATCTTTTGTAGCATCTATATATGCCATTTCAACTTAAGAAACAATGTATTCACCTACCTTTCTCTCTCTCTCTCTCTCTCTCTCTCTCTCTATCTATCTAAACCCTAAAACTATAAAACCCTAAAACCTAAACCTTAGACCCAAACCTTTAATCCTAAAGCCTAAACCCTAAACCCTAAACCCTAAGTCCTAAATCCTAAATTCTAAATTCTAAACCCTAAACCCTAATCCCTTACCCCTAATTCCTAAGCTCAATCCTAAGCTCTAAATCCTAAACTCTAAATCCTCAACCCTAAACCTTAAACCTCAAACACTAAACCCTACATCCTAATCCCTAAGTCAATAAACCCAAAACCCCAATCCCTTAACCATAAACCATAAACCCTAAAACAACCCTAAACCCTAAAACAACCCTAAACCCTAAAACAACCCTAAACCCTAAATCCGAAACCCAAAACCTTAGACCCCAAACCATAAAACCTAAACCCAAAACCTTAAACCCCAAACCCTAAATCCTAAAATCTAAACCCTAAGTCCTAAATCCCAAACCTTAAACCCAACATCCTAAACCCTAAAGCCTAAACCCCAAGCCCTAAGCCCCAAAACCCAATCCCTTAACCATAAACCCTAAACCCTAAATCTAGACCCTAAACCCTAAATCCTAAACCCCAAACCTTAAATCCCGAACCCTAAACCCTAAAATCTAAACCCTAAGTCCTAAACCCCAAACCTTAAACCCTAATGCCTAAAGCCTAAAACCTAAACCCTAAATCCTAAACCCTCTACATCAAACCCTAAACCCTAAACCCTAAACTCTAAATGCTAAGTCCTAAATCCAAACCCTAAACCCCATACTCTAAACCCTAAAGCCTAAACTTTAATGCCTAAAGCCTTAACCCTAAACCCTAAATCCTAAACCCTTAACGCCAAATCCTATACCCTAAACCCTAAACATGAACCCTAAACCCTAAATCCTATACCCTGAAACCTGAAATTATAGAAAGTCTAGAAAGACAATGAAATCAATGCTAAATCTTGCACAAGGGCTCAATCGGCCATCATGAAATCACTATAACATGCCCATAGTATTTTCCAAGCTTAATGTTATAGGTTTTGTGAGAATATAATGTGGATGAACTATGCATCAAAACTCACATTTGACTAAAAAGGTTATAAACTTGTGTAAGTGGGATAATCCGTCATGACCATCTTGATGAGTGGGGCTAGCTTTCCTTCCTTTCTATACTAGGAGAAAAGACATAGATTAATTTCTTACATACAAGACATGTAGCTCAAACATGTAGTCTCCCATTAGTTTATCTATTCTCTTGAAACCACATCAAAGTTTTGCAAGTTCCTTATATCTAAACATGTGCTTCACTCTTTTATTAAAAGAGAAATGTTGAAACCATAAACCGTAAATGCTAAACCCTAAACCCTAAACCCTAAAACATAAAACCCTAAACCCTAAAGGTTTTAGATTGAAAAGGCTTTAAATCTAAAAACGTTTTAGATCCAAGAGATTTTACATTTTTAAATATGTTTGATCCATAAGACCTCCGTAAACACTCATTGTTTTTACTATGTGCTTGCATAGATCCACAAGGGATAATACAAGATGCTTTCTTTATAGCCAAACATCATATCGCATTATAATCCACTTTGTTTATTCAACAATATGACCAATTTGTTCATCAAAATCCAAAAAGACTCACAATACCTAGAAGTGTGAAACATAAATGAGAAGGATCTCTTTGGCATGAGTTCCATTTTTAATCCACATTTTTATATACAACACATGTAGCTCACACATGTAGTCTTCCATTACTTTATCTATTCTCTTGAAACCACATCAAAGCTTTGAAAGTTCCTTGTATCCAAACATGTGCCTCACCCTTATATTAAGTGGGAAATTTCTTAAACCCTAAGATCTAAAACCTAAATTCTAAACCATAAACCCTAAAATCCAAAATCCTAAACCCTAAGCCCTAAATCCTAAACCCTAAACCCTAAATGCTAAATGATACACCCTAAACCCTTAAACCTAAAATACTTAAGCTCAAACCCCCATCCCTTAACCCTAAACCCTAACCCATGAACTCAAAACCCTAAACCCTAAAACCTAAATCCTAAACTCTAAGCCCTAAACCCTAAACCCTAAACCCTAAAACCAAAACCCTAAACCCTAGATCATAAAGCCTAAACCCTAAACCCTAAGCAATAAACCCTAAACCCCAAATCATAAACTCTAAACAACAATCCCTAAACCCTAACCCGTATACCCTAAATAAAAATCCTAAACCGTAAATTTTAAATCCTAAACACTAAATCTTAAACCCTAATCCCTAAACCCTAAAACTTAAATCCTAAACCCCAAACCCTAAAGCCTAAAACCTAAAGGCTAAATCCTAGAATCCTAAACCCTAAACCTTAAACACTACCTTAACCCTCAACCCTAAACCCTAGAGCATAAATCCTAAACCCTAAACCCTAAGCCCTAAACCCTAAAACTTAAACCCTAAATCCTGAATCCTAAACCCTGAACCCTAAACCCTTAACTCTAAAGCCTAAATCCTAAATCCTAAATCCTACATCCTAAACCCTAAACCCTTAACTTCAAACCCTAAACTCTAAACCCTAAACCCTAGATCCTAAACCCTAAAGACTAATTTTTATTCTAAAAGATTTGTTATCTAAAATATTTTTGATCTGAAATGTTTTCAATCTAAAATCTTCTCGATCTAAAGCCTTTTCAATCTAAAACCTTTTCAATCTAAAACATTTTCAATCTAAAACCTTTTCAATCTTAAATATTTTTGATCAAAAACCTTTTCGATCAAAAGCTTCTTTGATAAAAAACCTTCAAATTTTCATGCGAAAACTATTCGGACTTGTCTGAATAAGCTGACATGGCTCCGAATAAGCTGGCGTGGCATCAAATAATTCGGTTGAATAATAAGGGGTCATCGAATTATTCTATAATTGTTCCCAAATAATCGAATTGTCGAATAACAAATAATGCAACCTAGATTATAGCGTGAGTGGGAATGTTATTTTAATCTAGCTTATGTATGTATTTTAAGGTACGAACATCATAAAAATGAATCATATTTCTCATGTAATAGAAGATGATTGAGTACTATGCTTTATTTTCTAATTTATCCATTCAAGAGGCATCATAAAATCACACAGCCTTCTCAATTCCATTCCATAGATCAAGTATAGTGTATCTTTTAACAAAGTCACTATATACAAAAGGCCCTGATTGTAAAGGGAGTAGAGCGTACCACCAATAATAGTGGTAAGACCTTCCGTATGGATTTAACATATGTATTCTTTCACGCATATGGCAAGGAGGAACACACTCTCACATACAAGGCATTGCTAAGAAGAGCACCAAGGCATCCACATCAAGATGTGAATTAAAAAAAAAAACGATTTGTACATTAGCAAACAAATACCAAGTGGAGAAAAGGACTAAAGATGGAAGGATCCTAACAATGGATCAGAACAACAAGGCAAAAAGACTACACAAGATGAAAAGGCGAATAAAAAAAAAAGCATTACCTACCCCATGATGTAATCCATTGACATTTCTAAGAGATCCCATATGTCTCTACACCCCAACAAAACCACTTGGATCCCAAATGTCCAACTATATTTCTTGGGATCACATATGTCACAAGATCGTAGGGATGTCATATGTCCCATAAACCATAGATCGCATATGTCCATGAAACTAAAAACCGAAGGACGACATGTATCCCACACTTCGATGCCATATGTCCAAGATATGTCTAAGGATCCCATTTTATCTTCGATCCTAAAAGAAAATCAATGAACTAAGTGATCCCCTATGTCACAAGTTCTCCACATTAAAAAAAAAAGGTTTATCATATAGAGGGGGTGTTGAGAGTTCCATGCTTCACCCTTTTGTACAAGTCTACATAAATTCTCATGCAAATCCACTTATCCCACATGCAAGTAGATTTTCCCTCAAATCCATATAATGAGTGCCTCACCTCACTCCTCATGGATTCTGCAAACTCATACAACATTCTTTATAAGGTCATTTTTATTTATTTAGTTCATCATGTTTTATTATCTTTTTATTCTTCCTACATAGCTTGGTAAGATGGTGTATGATAGTAAAGTAGGACTAGTGTCTCTTATTCTAAAAAATATGTGCATTAAGTAGCTTTAATGTAAAGCCTTCTTCTATACATGGGCACTTTTTAATCGAGTGATGGATATATTTTGTTTCCCATGTAAGCACATACACATGATATACCCCTATGTGATGGTACTTTCTTCTTATGGATTCACCTACAGATCTCAATTCATTCATTATCATTTTAGTAATCATCTATTGACAAAGAAATATTCCAATAATTATGTGTCTCTATGTTTTGATCTCCTTCTTCGCTCTTGAGTGTACTTTTATTCATGCTTCCTCAATCACTCTCACACACAATAGTGGTACTAGAGCAAGTTCAACTCCTCAACTTGCTATCTCTTTGCAAACTTGTTGTGCACACTTTTAATAGTGAAAATTGGGTCCAAAGCATAGAAATAGGCGATTCGCACTTGGAGATCATTTCTACCAAGGATTTGAGGTTTTAACCCTCTTTGACATGCATTCATTTAGTCAGATTTTCCGTTGGACTTACACTTTGTGAGCTACAGCTCAACTTTTTTTATATTCATATCTTGCTACCTTTTAGTTCTTTGGTGCAATGGAAACAGACAATGAGCTATTTGGCATGCTTCAAGCTAATGAAAAACTTGATGGGAACAACTACACAATGTGTTCATACATGATGAAGCATGTTATTGTTGCAAAGGAACAATCGAACATAGTTCCAAATTTTGTAAAGAAACCTGATGTTTCTTTTACCACACAACCTATTGTTAAAGATTCAAGATCTTCTTCAGGTATAATTACTATGCCTTCTCCAACTACACAAAATAAACTTGGAAGGGATGGACAAGATCATCAAGCTCATGCATTGATTTCCCTTTGTATGACGCAACATACTATTCTAGACATCCTATCAGACACTACTTCAAGAAATTCTTGGGATGCACTTGCTTCCATGTATGCCATGCTTAATAAAGCATGTATTGTTTACTTGCGAAAACAACTTGCATATGTATGTATGGAGAAAAATGCACCATTGGATGTATATGTCACATGCATCAAGGATTTGAAAGAGCAATTGGAAAACATGGATGAGATCATTCTGGATAAATCACTCATTTCTATAGTAGGGAAAAGATTGTTAGAATCTTTACAAATCTTTGTTATTACAATTTGTCCTTTTGCAAAAAGAAATCCAAATAGGTATAATTTTTATGATTTTGTGTCTCTTCATTTGCAAGAGGGACAATCAAGGGTGAGTAGAAGTGGCTTGCTTGAGGGAAGGCAAGCACTTGTGATTACACAAAAGGGAGGAAGCAAGTGTGGTTCAGCCTTGGGTTAATCTAATCAAAATAAAGCCTCCCTCTTCCTCTTCTGCTTATTCCTCTCTTCATGGTGATGTAAAAAAGTCAATAAGATGAAAATGTTTTCGAAAGGCTTGACCTATCATTGATGAATGGAGAGATCTTTTCGAGTGTAAAGAAAAGAAGAAAGAATATATAATGTCTATTACTAAGGATACATGTAATGCAAAGAATGTTGAATCTAATGTTGCTCATGATGTTTGGGCATGTTTTGTTACATGTCATTATGATTCAGCATCACATTCTACATGTATTGTTTTGAATTATATTGATTTGGATTAGTTTTTTATAGTGGTGTTTAAAAACATATCACTACATGCAAAAGATTTTTTTTTGCATCTTTGAAAGATGCACCCAAGGGAAGACATGTTGTATGTGCAAAGAATGCTTCTTATATTATTATTGGAGTTTGATAAATTTAGCTTATGGTTGTAAATCGAGGTGCTGTTACTCTCAAGAATGCATTGCATGTATCTTTTAGTCGGAGGAACTCGATTTCACTTCTTACTGTTGTGAGTGTCACATGTACATGTTTTTTATAAGAAATGTATGCTTAGCAATTTTGACAATGGACATGTTGTTGCGAAGGTTTCTTCATAATCTATGCTCATATTTTGAGCACATCCTTGAGAGACCAACCTAGCTTTGTATCGGAAAATTTCTTTCTTTTAAATTTATAGAAACCTTTGGATTGAATTGCATTGTAACTAACTCCCATATATCTGTTTCAGATAGAGCTTATATCTCCTCCTTCATAACACCTACATAACATATATGCACACATACACATGCACATATAATACATATATACATGCATATACACATGTATACAGGTATATACGTATTTTAGGTCTAGATATTTAAGATTAGGGTTTTAGGGTTTAGTATTTCATATTTGAGTCTAAGTCTTTCTGATTAGGGGTTTAGGGTTTTAATACGTAGATAACATATATACACAAACACACATATACATATAATACATATATACATGTAGATACACATGCATACAAAAATATACATATTCTAGATTTAAATCTTTAAGATTAGGGTTTCAGGGTTTTAACACCTACATAACATATATGCACACATACACATGCACATATAATACATATATACATGGATATACACATGTATACAGAAACATACATATTTTAGGTATAGATATTTAAGATTAGGGTTTTAGGGTTTAGTATTTCATATTTGAGTCTAAGTCTTTCTGATTAGGGGTTTAGGGTTTTAATACGTAGATAACATATATACACAAACACACATATACATATAATACATACATACATGTAGATACACATGCATACAAAAATATACATATTTTAGATTTAAATCTTTAAGATTAGGGTTTTAGGGTTTTAACACCTACATAACATATATGCACACATACACATGCACATATAATACATATATACATGCATATATACATGTATACAAAAATATACGTATTTTAGATCTAGATATTTAAGATTAGGGTTTTAGGGTTTAGTATTTCAGATTTAAGTCTAAGTCTTTGTGATTAGGTTTTTAGGGTTTTAATATGTAGATAACATATATACACAAACACACATATAAATATAATACATACATACATGTAGATACACATGCATACAAAAATATACATATTTTAGATTTAAATCTTTAAGATTAGGGTTTTAGGGTTTTAACACCTACATAACATATATGCACACATACACATGCACATATAATACATATATACATGTATATACACATGTATACAGAAATATACATATTTTAGCTGTAGATATTTAAGATTAGGGTTTTAGGGTTTAGTATTTCAGATCTAGAATTTTAAGATTAGGGTTTTAATTAAATTTATATAATTAACTATATAAAATTAAATATATAAAAATAGGATTACGTAAGGAAAAAAAATTTGAATATATAAATAAATATATATAAAATAAGATAATTATATATAAATAAATATATATATAAAATAAGATAATTATATACATAAATAAATATAAAAAGAACTAGTGTTTTAAATAATTTAATTAAATATTTATAATTGAATATATAAAATTAAATATATAAAAATAGGATTACGTAAGGAAAAAAATCTGAATATATAAATAAATATATATATAAAATAGGATAATTATATACATAAATAAATATAAAACAAACTAGTGTTTTAAATAATTTAATTAAATATATATAGTTAAGTATATAAAATTAAATATATAAAAATAGGATTACGTAAGGAAAAAAATCTGAATATATAAATAAATATATATATAAAATAGGATAATTATATACATAAATAAATATAAAAAGAACTAGTGTTTTAAATACTTTAATTAAATATTTATAATTAAATATATAAAAAGAACTACGCATTTTATGGGATGGGATCACTGTGCATGACATATCTCAACCTATAAGAAGACGAGACGTGCGAGTGCAAGGCATACTTATGTGGACAATGCATGATTGGCCTGGTTATGGTGAATGTTCAGGTTTATCGATTTCGGGTTACCATGCTTGTCCTTTATGCGGACCACGACTCGAAGCACGCTATTCCAAAGCACTACGTAAAACTGTCTATGAAGGACATCATAGATATTTGTCTGATTGACATGTTTTATGTGAAGGAAAAATTGGTCGACAAGCGCAACACCAAATGAAAGCTAGCGATTGGAAACAACTGTGGGATTCAGAAAATCTAGTTGCTGGCATGAAATGGTTGTCCATTTTTCATGAACTCCCTTATTGGAGTGAATTGGTGATCAATCATTTGGTAGACCTGATGCATATTTTCAAGAATGTGGGAGAGATTCTTTGGAAAACTTTGATCGGAAAGAAAGAAAGCAAAGCACAAAGGGACGACTTAGAAGAGCGAGGTCGTATGCGAGAGTTGTGGGCAATTACTAAGCCCAATGGAATAGTATCGTTACCAAGAGCTCCTTGGGCGCTTCGCAGGATGGAAGAGCAACAAGTGAAGAAAACAATTTCAGACTTTGGTACACCTACTGGATGCATGAGATGTCTAAAGACTGCTTTCACAGGAAACGACGATCTTGCAGGACTCAAGTCTCATGATTGGCACACGTTTTTACAGTTTGTGCTCCCTGTAGCCCTAAAAGATTGTCTTTCAGAGGATGTACGAAAAACCATTTATAGAATTAGTTCTTTAGTACGGTGGATATCTTCTAAAGAGATAAACAAAGATAGCATAGAGAGTACGAAACTCAATGCTATCAAGGTTGTTTGTATGGTAGAGAAATACTTTCCCACAAGTATTCTCACTATTCAACTTCATTTACTGGTTCATGTAGTAGATGGAGTTGCAATAGCAGGAACTGTCCATAGTCGATGTATGTTCTTCTTAGAGCACTTTATGAAGACATTAAAAGGGTTTGTTCGACAGAGAGCACGTCTAGAGGGTAGCATGGCAGAGGGATGGCTTGTACAAGAATCTCTTGTATTCATAACTGAGTCTCTACGTATATGGGATCCCGAAATGCCTTGCTTATGGAGCGATGATGAAGATGTTCATCTCGTAGGCGATGAACCACAAGGTAAAAGATTGCAAAGAAAAATGGATGCAGCTTTCAGAGAGAAGGCAATGAAGTTTTGCATAGTTAACTCTGAGCCTATGCAAAAGTGGTTAGAAAGGTATGAACTTGCCAAGGAAACTAACGCAAAGGAAAGAGCTCAGTTTCGAAGAAATCGTTCCACTCGATTTTTGCCTCTTCTAGAGAATCTTCAACCTCTCCCACCTTTTCCAACGAGCAGATGGCTAGATGCAGCGGTTTCACAAGCAAAGGCAGTGGGTGAAGATATCTCTGAAGAAGAAGAAGAACTCGCAAAAGGATGTGATTGGGAGTATATTAAATACGGTGCACTATGGTCTCATGGATGAAACTTTCAAATCGCACGAATCGATCAAAACCGGTCTACTTTTGATAGTGGAGTGATAGTGAATTTTTTGCAAAAAAGTAGAGTGAGTGCAAGAGATGATAATGCTCTAGAAGGCGAGTTAGATTATTGTGGTGTGATTCAAGACATCTTGAAACTATCTTTCAGAAAGTTTGATTACTTTGTTTTTGACGTGAAATGCTTCAAAGTAGTCACCTCTAGAAGAAACACAACAATGAGATGAGATAAGAGCGGTTTGCTTCAAGTCGACTCCACAAGATTATGGACAGATGAAAGGGATACATTTGTACTTCCCAAACATTGTGAGCAAGTTGTTTCATACCAGATTCAAAAGACCTAGAGTGGCTATTTGTTTTACAAGTCACTTCACGTAGTAGATAAATTTTTGAAAACATAGATGTAGAAGAAAGTCCATCTCTAGTGGACTCAGAGATTCATTCGATAGTTGAGGAGGAAGCGCTCATTGTTTGAGAAGAAGAGGTCATTGAAGAAGAGGTCATTATTCAAGAAGAGGAAGCAATAGACGATGATCAGGAGGAAACCAGCATAGCAAACGATTAAGAAGCCATCAATATAGAGATAGATATTCTCGGTGCATCGGATCTTCAAGAGGATGCTAGAATAGAGGACTTTTGAATAAAACACTTGTACGTACTAATTTTTGGTTTTTTTTTTGTTTATTCCCTATATTATTTTTCTTATGGCATGCTAATTATTTGAGTTCTTTTATTACAGAGCACGATGGGAGACAGTCCTCCAGTCACTCCACATTCCATGATAGAGGAGCAGTTTTTGGAGTTCATCTCTCAGGTTCCTCCTGCGTATATGGCCATTTCATCACAGTATTGGATCGCTCGTGGTAGCACTCCTCCCGACCTCACTCCTGGCGGCCTTACTCCTGCCGGCCTCACTCCCGCTGGCCTCACTCTCGCCGGTGTCACTCCCGTCGGTGTCACTCCTGCCGGTGTCACTCCTGCGGGTGGTGCTACTCCCATAGGAGGTATGTCCCCTAGCTTTCTGACACCACCACGACCATCTTTGCAGCCATCTCCTACTGGGTCTACTAGTAGACATGTGCGTTTGACACCTTAGCGTGATACAGGGTCTGGCCCGTCTCATAGATCGAGGTCACGCTCTGGAGCAGGAGGTTCTAGGAGTGGATCTATAGGTAGGTCTGGAGGTGGAGGAGGCGGTTGTTGTGGAGGCAGTGCGACTGACGTTGTGTCGCCCGCTTCTACTCCTAAGACGAGTACCTCAGATGTAGGTATGCCATGCAGTACACCACGCAGTACACCACGTACACCTTGGGATGCTCATGACCATGATGACTCCAAGGTGTATAGTATGCGAGATGGAGCTCCGGTGATGGATGCGGCTGGCAAAGCAATGCGTGCATGCATACGAGAGCTTCACTCCATCCAGTTTGGACACTCCATCATCCTGAAATGGAGTGAACAAGATAAAGATTGGAAGAATTATATCACACAGACGATTTACCAGGAGTTTCGACCAACCGATGGACAGTCGATTGTTAGTTCAGAGTGGATTCTGCACACTGCACGTGAGGTTATGTTGCATCGACGATCCGAGGCTCGTGATGCATTCAGAGAAGGCTTACCAAAGCCTGTATGGTTAGATGTTGAGGAGTGGGACATGATTCGTGACGAGCAGCAGCAGGCTCCTGATCGATATCGCCAGCAACGAAATGCCGTAGCCACACATCTAGACACAATTGGACCGTCACATTTGGGCAGCGGCAGATATGACACGATGCATCATGAGTTTGTAAGTACCATTTCATTTATTGAATTTATTTGTGTTAAATTTCTCATATATGTTTCTCTAAACTTGGTTTTTACTTGTTGTTTGTAATTTTTATGTGAATTTATCTCATTCCATTAATGTTCTTTGTTGCAGGACGATTGATATGGAACGTTCTTTGCATGTGTATGGCAGTGGAAGACCAATATTTTGTATTTGATTTCCATATGGCAATACATTGCTTTGCCACATTTTGTAAAAGCATCATATATGACAGTGGTTTGCCACACTCTTGTACATGCTTCATTATTGAAATATATAACTTCTTTTGTACATGGTTCATTGTTCATTGTGATTATCTCTTTTGTGTACAATAATACTCTGTTTGATGAAATCATATTTCGGTTGTCATTAGAGTACACATCACATGTACTCGGTTTTTTTTGGGCAGAGTGTATTGTCTTTTGTTAAGCAACATCATGGTAATGTTGCTGTAGAAAAAGACAAAACACTCTGCCCAAAAAAAACTTTGCAGGTATGGTCGTCGGTATACGCGACGGTTCTCCCAGTAGTGTCATCAGAATAACCGTTGGTACACCCAGAAGGCGACGGTATTTCCAGCGGAAGCCGATTACCGACGCATATACCGACGTTTATACCGATGCATATACCGACGACTATACTGATGCATATAACGACGCATATAGCGACGCCTATACCGACTCTTTGGTATCGACGCCCAAACCGACCTTTACAGCAGTGTCGCGGCAAATAAATCCGCGTTCATTTTCCTCGGTAAAAACCTCGGTATACGATCAATCTATTGTAGTGAATCTTCAATGGAATCTCCTCTTCTCATCTAATGCTAATTTGGGTGCATAAAATATAATTTGACGCATTCAAATATATATATATATAATTAGTAAAGTAGGATACCTTTTTGTCCCTAGCATTTCCTTAAGTATACTTCAAAACATAAGAAGATATTTTGGTACAAAGTGAGTGGATTTCTATTTTCCACACTCCGAAACATTAAGCAATTCCCATACATATTTATCTTTTTAGATACGACATAAAATGCATCTTTAATTTTTTCAAACATGGTAAATGCATTATCATCAATTTCTAGAGGCCACTTTGCAACATAACGTGCAAGTGTTGCTTGTAATACTCAAGTTCTATGGGCTTCATTAGAAGTCTAATCAAGGAGTAGTTATTAAAAGAAGCTTGTAGTTGTATATTAGGATCTTCAAAGGGATGTCCATTAAACTTTCTAAGCACTATCCTAGATGCTTGGAATTTTGGAAGAAAAAAATTTCTTTGATAACTTTAAAGGAACTTAGAGTCGAAGATGGAAGGGTTACTAGTATTACTCAAACATCTTGGGGTTGAAAGAAAAAAGATTCTTGTTCCTTCCATCTACTCTTTCTTCAGTTTATTGTCTTGAAGCTATTTTTGAAATGCTAGGAAATAAAATTATACAAATTTCTTTACAACATAAAGTTGCATTTCTTCACTAGTTCCAATTTTGTTTCTTTGTATAGAAACATTTTCTTCCAATGCAAGAAGAAACTTCTTCTAATGTAAACTCAGAAATAAGTTCATACTACCATTTAGCGCATCGTAAAAGCATTGAAATCAATTCCATAGACAAAGAATTAGCAAGAAAAGGGCTTAAGCATAACTACAAGGTCCAAGAATAGAAGAGAAAACCTAAAAATGCTCTCAAAAGAAGGTTTGATAACATAAAAATTCTTCAAAAAAGTTATGAATTTTTATTGAATATTGGTCAACGCAATGCCAAAAACTAACCATCCAATTGTGGCCGCTAATCTCCTTGTTCCGATATTAGTGATGTTAAAAGTAAAGCTTCAATTAAAATCATGGGAAATCAATCATGGAGATTGTTGAGCCCATCAAAGTCATATTGTTCGAAGTCAATCTAATCAAAGTCAGTCAAGATGGCCTAAGTCAAAGTAATCAAAGTCGAGTTTCTAAAGGTGCACAAGTAGTGCACAATCAAATTGTTCACAATGGTTATGTTTTGCAAAAAGTGGATGCAGGTTGCAGATTGTCTTTTTGTAAGTTTTAAGGGTTTTTAAAGGTGTTTGGAAGGCTCAGTTGAATCCTCCCTTAAGTACACATATTGAAGAAATGAAGGAAAAAGTGAATGTGTGTGAAGTGGAAGTGGTACATATAAGTGAAAGTCTGGCCCCGATTTAAATTTTTGTTTAAGTCCTTAAGTCACTACGAGACAAAACATGGAGTCGTTGGTTGTACACATTGTTTAGACAATCTTAGGAAATAAAAGTGAGCACCAAGATAATGTATCAGTTATGAGTGGCACATACATGAGTGGACACTCAATTCAAGGCATGCATTATTCTTAGTTAGACTAAGCAAGGTGAGCATAGTATGCACTAGGTGAGAAGAGCAAGAGACACTCAGCCACTGTGCAATGGAGAGAAGCAAGGATGAGACAAAGTGTGCAAGAAGTGTGACTTACTATGTGTGCATTGATAGAAGGTGTCCATCCCTCCTACCCTATTGGAAACTTGAGTGCAAGGTATACATAAGTGCAAGCTCTTGGAGAAGTTGGAGGTCTGGTGTAGAGAGGGTCAGTGGTACAAAGAAGTTTGGGTATCTTGTAACCTTGTTTGATTGTGTACTCTTTGGAGAAGGAATTTCGCACAAAGAGCATTTGGATTTGTGCTATACATCATCATTTTATTTTCTCTTTATAATCTATATATAGAAGCTCTTGGTGTGCATCTTTCCCTTCGTCTCCTTCTTCCTTCTCCTACAAACACGCAAGTCCCTTTTTGCACAAGAATCCCCCAAAAAAAATTCACATGCTTAGTGGGATCCAAGGATGCTTGAGCTTAGGAGAAGCAATATTTGCAAAGTGTAGAAGAAGTGCAAGGATATCAATAGGCTAGTCTCAGAGGTTATCTTTCTTCTATTTGAAATTCTCTTAGTCTAAGAGGAGTATGAGTAGCTCATGAATGCAACCCAATCTCAAACGTTTGTTACATAAGAACAAGCTCTAAAGTACTTTTTTTAGGCTTATGGATTTTATAATTTATGATAAATAACATGTGGAGCCACTCACATATTTATATTTAGAGTAAAAGTATATAAAGGTAGATAAAAATAAGAAGGAAAGGAGAGGTGTCTTTTTTTATGCAAGGAAGGCACTTTTGTTGACAGCCTCTTAGTGAAAAGAGTGGTTCTCTTAGTGTAGGTGGAAAAACTGAGTGATTCTTGTTGTGTTGCAAACCTTAAAATCTATACCATATAAAACAATCAGGTTCTGTACAAAATGCAATGACAATAGCCCGTGAAAGTAGGCATGTTTGCAGATCTTCTTTCTTATTTCTATCTGGTGTCTCATCAAAGACATACCTCTCTTCAAACTCTCATATCTTAGTGGTTATGAGGTTGTTTTGAGTGATTTCACTTGGAGGCATTTCCTTAGCTTTGATAATTTCTATCTTTATCAAAATTTTGCATAGACATTTGAGTTTTCCTACTAGTGTCCATCAGTTTGCAATTAAGAAAATTATTGATACCTTGCTATTGTAGGCTTCTGCATACCTTGACTTCAAACTATTTGTTGGGGAGCTATACTTCACCTTTCTTAATGTTGTTTGTTTGTAAAGCATGTTGGTCAGAGTCTTCATTCAGAATATATGATTAGCTACAATAGATTCCATGCAAAGCATTTTTTGTGAGTTTGATGCTATAGTCATCCATTGCTATTTTCTTGATGTTTGGAGGAAAGTTTGATATCTAAAGTTTGGAAAAGTTTCATTGATCTTTTGAAGATTTTGGGAGTTCTCATCACTTTTCCTTGTGTACTCTGATGTTTACAAGTTTGTAATAATAACATTGTGGTATCAGAGCTTTTTTCATTAGATCTTTCATAAAGTTTGAAGTCTCTTCTTTGTTTACAACGATTCAACATGGCACATTTGAGTGCACCGATTGAGAAGTTACCAAATGGGAGAAATTATCCCATGTGGCAATTTTGAATGGAGACTTATCTGATGTCTAAGGGTCTTTGGGAATTGATAACAGGTACAGAAGTGAAGCTAGTATTACCAGAAGCTCCTACACAAGCAGATTGAGCAAGAGAGCAAGAATGGATCAAAAGAGACAGAAGAGTTTGTTTATTATATCACAAGTAGTTTCAAATACTATGCTTGAACATATAGGAGGTTTGAGTACTAGTAGAGTCTCTAGAAAGGTTATTTTGAACTACTAACATAGTGACGCAAACACAACTTATTGGTGAGTGGACAAGAGTCAAAAAGAAGTCGCAAGAATTAGTTAATGATTATATTCTTGAGGTAAAATCTCTTATTGAAGCATTAACCTCTATTGATTCATCTCCTAGTGAAGATATAAAGTTTAATAGCATGTTAAATGGCTTGAGTGAAGATGAAAGATGGAAGTGTTTCATTACATCTATCATGACTCGAGAGAATTTACCATCCTTTGAAGATTTACAAACCCTCGTAATGATTGATGAAATTAACATAGAAGGTGGTAAGTCTTATCATTCTCAAAGTGGTAGTCAATGAGAAGATCTTTATACTTCATCAAATAGAGCAAGGGGTAGAGGAAATTGTAGAGGAGGAGGAAGATTCAATAACAATGCAAGAGGAAGAAGATTTTTTAATGCTACTAGAGGAGGAAGAACAATACAACAAAGTTAATAGACTCAAACATAGAAGATGCTCTTTAATCATATGTTGTAAATCTGGAAGTCTGAGAGCCTAAATGTTCTGATAT
This sequence comes from Ceratopteris richardii, assembly GCA_020310875.1. Classification (NCBI taxonomy): domain Eukaryota; kingdom Viridiplantae; phylum Streptophyta; class Polypodiopsida; order Polypodiales; family Pteridaceae; genus Ceratopteris; species Ceratopteris richardii. Next base: position 129,153,855 of record CM035425.1, on the reverse strand, counting down.
CAAAACCCTAAAGCTCTGATACCATATGTTGGAAATTTAGTAGGCTCATAACTAATATCCCAGGTCCATAGTTCCATAGGTTTCCAAGATCTACAACACTAATTCCAGCAATCTTTCATTATTGACAAAACATGAACATACCATACTTAATCATACAAATGATGAGACAAAGATAGAGAGAGAATAGAAAACATGTGTAAAGTGTTACGTAAGTAACTACTTACTCACACTATCATATATACAAATGTCAATTTACAATGTGGGAGAAAAAACTCTCAACCACTCTATGTGAACAGAAATAGATGGATGAGCCTATATACAAAGGTAACAAACAGATTCAGATGTATGGACATAAATCTGAATATATAGGAGACGTGTGACCTAATAGGTTGTAGAAGAGAATATGAATGACAAAAAGAAGAAGGATCAGTCTAAAATTGATAATCAACAAACCCTCATCTAACCCTAGGCTATGGATGACCCTACGTTAGATGTGTGTGTGAAAAGATCACATACTTACAAAAGTAGCAAAGAATGCTAACAAGTTTGCTGCCAGAAATCCTCAAACTCATATGACCATACCTTCTCCAAACACCTCATCCAAATATGCATAAAGCATATACATACTGATTCTCTTGTACCTATGCCGAATATGATGACTCCTAATATGGATGTTAATGTTGAGAGTTCCATGCTCCACCCTTTGGTCCAAAGCTAGAATCATTCTCATGCAAGCACATATATCCCACATGCAAAGGGAATTCTCCCAAACTCCATATAAGAAAGGCCTCCCTTCACTCCACACAAGCTCATTCACTGTAGCCCATTGCCAAGAGTGTGCTTCCACTCCTCATGGAGTCTCCATGCTCATAGAGCTTCTCATGTAAGTCATTTCCATTTATACTTTAATTCATTCCATCATGTTTTCATTTCTTTTGTTCCATCCTCCTTAATCTAATTAGTATGTGATTAATAGTAGATTAGGAGTAGTTGCTTTTTCATTTCAACATGGTATCAGAGCATAGGTTAACCATTTTTCCTTTTGAGTGCTGTTTCTTGTTATCTTCAACATTAGTATTTTTTTTTCTTTCCTTCTTAATCCCTAGCTCCCTCCCTCCCATATTTTCTTCAATAATAGTGCTTCTAAGCACTAACGTTATTCATCTTCTTTCATTTTCAAACGTTTTCTCACTAGCTTCTATGGTTCTTGATCATATATTATCATTAGTGTTTCAACTTCATTTTGACAAGTGTTTATAAACACTTGCTGTAATTGTGTGGTCATCTTGAAATGATCTTCATGGTCATCTTGAAATGCTTGTCAAAGAAGGATAGTGTGCCTGTGTTTGCAAGTTGCAGCATCCCAACTTGGCTTAGTGACAAATGTGCAGAAAATGCCTCCTCCAAGATCCCATGATCGAAGGATTTGTGCCTTCATATGAAGTTCCACCTCAAGTACAACCTATAAGGCAGCCTGTTCTTGAGAAGAAGGTGCTATTTTCATCAGAGAGAGGATCTGAGCGCAATTGTTGAGGAGAAGAGGACCTTCCACATCACCTGATGCTATGTGAAGCTACGCCACACAATGCATACTCAGTATTTCGTAGCCATATCCTCCATACTCTTCAAACCTTTCATATCATCGAAGAGAGAGTGAGTTCTCGCATAACTCTCTGTATCGCGAGAGAATGCACATACAAAATAGAGAGCTCGGCACTTTTGTATGAGAAAGATAGTGTGAATATGGCAGAGTAATGAATGCAAAACAACTAAATAAATCTAGACATGGTGAAGCAGATGGCAACCTCACTCGACATGCTAAAGCAGATGGCAACCTCTTCATCAACACCTCCATCAACCATCTCCCATCAGGCCTCAACCGGTTTTAGCCTGTGCGTGCATGAGAGAGAGAGAATCTCTTCCACTGTCGTTGTTATCCAAGCAGCACCATAACTCAAGTGAAGATGAGAGCTTACTCAATGCAGGCCGCTAAGGAAACAATCAAAGGCAGTGAAAAGGATGCCAACATTGTGGAGCACAAAACTTCAGAAGCTCTGAAAGAAAGGCTTGAAAGGAACGACAAATGATGTAGCTGAAAAGGAAGCCTCTGTTAGTGGAACGTCTGCCATGAAGGTTGTCGTTCCTAACGAGACGCATCCTGCTAATGTTGGTGAAATACAACCTCCGCAATTAGAGGTTGAAGCTCCTCAAGTAGTCAAGAATGTGGAGAACTCGGATCGTGCCTCTGACGACCTTCAAGTTATAACCCGAGTAGAGGCTGAGTCTCCTTCTCTTATGCATTCAGACATAGTTTAGAATGGAGACCACGCAGAGGCTGAATATGTTGAATGAGGCGGCCATGGCTAAAACACACCCGAGGAAGAAAAGGAACAATTGTCCCACTATTTGTGTCTAGTATCCAATTGCATCTTGCTGCTTCAATAACTAACCTTGGGAGATAGATTTCTTTGCGTGCAGCGCTGCTGTGCCAGGCCAGGTCGAGACTGTGAGTAGCACTCTCTGAAGGAAATCAGACACGCAGCAAGAAAGACAAAAAATGCTCCAACAGAAGCTGTGACAGAGTCATGGACTGAGATAGTTGCAAGAAATTACACGTTTTTGGCGTTGAATGAAGAACATCATTGATGACCTAATCGAGGTCCACACGCACAAAAATCATGGGTAGGTAGGACTAATAAATAAGCTTTCCTCTACTCGTCTGCCATACTCTGAAAACGTTAAAGGATGCATAGTACTCTCTTATAATCACTCATGTCATAACACGTCTTCAATTCACTCACTCTCATGCATTCAGTATGCAAAAATTCTTGTGGCAAGAATGCTCTTTTAAAAAAAAACGTCGAGTATGCTTTATAGATTGTTACAGAGTTACATAAGCACCATTTAGATAATGGAACACCCATTTGTTAGGCTCTCTTTGTAAGGGACTAGACACCACCTTGAGTAGTATTCAAAGGTAGGACCTTCCCTATGAGCTTTACAACAATTTATATATACTCTCACAAACAATGATGAATGCAAGAAAGCTCCATCAAGAACAAAACAAGAGCAAGAAGAAGGCCACTTATGAAGAAAGGACACTCCTTCAACAACGAGGACAAGTGGAAGGCACTAAAAGATCCCATCAATGGATCTCATGAAGGCTACACCAACCACAAAGGATCCAAGAAAAGAAAAATGCTCAAAAGGTGGCAAATGGTTCCATAAGCACTACCTACCCCATGATGTAAACCCTAAATGTCTAGGGATCCCATATGTCCCTAGATCCCCACACACCATGGATCCCATATGTCCATGGAGCTAAAAACCAAGGGATGCCATAAGTCCCCAACTTGGATCCCATATGTCCAGGTTATGTCTAAGGATCTCATATGTCCTTAGATCCTAAAAACCAAATGGACTAAGTAATCCCATATGTCACTAGTCCCCATGCTAAAAACAAAAGGGTCATCACATGGACGGGGGGTGTTGAGAGTTCCATGTTCCACCCTTTTGTCCAAAGCTAGAATCATTCTCATGCAAGCACATATATCCCACATGCAAGGGAATTCTCCCAAACTCCATATAAGCAAGGCCTCCCTTCACTGCACACAAGCTCATTCACTCTAGCCCATTGCCAAGAGTGTGCTTCCACTCCTCATGGAGTCTCCATGCTCATAGAGCTTCTCATGTAAGTCATTTCCATTTATACTTTAATTCATTCCATCATGTTTTCATTTCTTTTGTTCCATCCTCCTTAATCTAATTAGTATGTGATTAATAGTAGATTAGGAGTAGTTGCTTTTTCATTTCAACAGTTAATGCCTCCATAAACTTCAAGTAGTACCTGTGTGCATAAAGAGAATATGTACCTGAATTCTTAACATAAAATGCAAATCTTATGTTAACTTCCATCCAATGTCTTTGAAGCACACCGAAATCCTCATGTAGAAGACAATCTTCAAATACATAATGCAGATGGCTGATCCACACCACCAAGCTGCTGAAGGGTATGCCCTCTCCATAAGCAAGAGTGTGAGCACACTCTTCTCCAAGAAGAACTCCATAGCCGCTCCTCAACATGCTCAAAGGTAGCAACATGGCTGCCCCATGTGCTAAGAAGCACCACCTCTATTGAGGGACCAAGCTTCCAAAGCTTGTGTTGTAATAGGTGAAGGATGAATAAACAATAATCCAAGCACTTGTTATATAATATTTGTGTTCCCTTGAACAACTATAGGAAAAACCACATAACGTTACACGATCATTTATCATTTCAAAATCGTAATCAGGAAGAAAAATTACCCGCAAAAAATGCCATCGTAGTTCGGCACTGTCCGTGAAAAAACTCCGCGAGTTATATGTGTGTTTTATCAAAAAATATATTATATGTGTGCTTTTTGTTGCCGACAGGTTTCGAACCCAGGTGGGATCTTTGGGAGGCCAATCATCTAGTCATGGAGCCCAACACCTTTAGTTGTAGAGGGAGTATAAAAGCTGCATGCTATGCTTTCAGTTATGGATAGTTTTGACCTATAGGAAATTATACCTTGACCATGGGACATTATTTTCCAACATCCAGTATGCTAACAGATAGCCAATACATTACCTTTTGTGCTCCTTGATTCCATACCTCATATGCTCTTAACTGGTCTAGAGTTTGATGTCTTTCTGGTAACTACAGAGCATTTTCGTTCTCTCCTTCAATGTACTTCCAGTATCCCTTTCCCATCAATAAATTTATCATTCTGAATCTCCAAGCATGGAAGTTGTTCTTGTCCAGCTTATCCCTTATAAGATGACTCATTCAATCTGTGTTTGCCATTTCTACAACAATTTACAACACTGCAAAACCCTACAAGGAGCGCTTCTACTTGAACACTGTTGCATTGTGACGGGATTGTTCGATCTTAAAAAAACACAGTTTTCATGTATCAACAGTACATAGAACTTCTTGAATTTTGGATTTGGAATATATGAGTGTTGTCAAACATGACACAAGTTACAGTTTCTGAAATTGACCTTGTTTTTCAGTGGGTCCTAGCTTGCAGGCTCAAAATAGAGGTCGAGATGGCTCCGAAACTTTGATCTGACAAAAAAAAGTGAGCCTAAAGGGATAAATCTTGAAAATATTTTGAGTTCTTCTAATTTCATGCCAATTTTTGTAGCAATCTGAGGTTGTTTGTGAATCGCGCCTTCTCGCGTGCTCTTCACCATCAACCATCTCCACAAGCTCTCTACAGCCACGCTGGCTTTGATACCATGTCACCAGGAAGGAGATAAGGAAGAGAGCTCACACACACACACACTCCCACAATGAAAAATAAGCACACACTCAGATTGAGGCGAGGAAGAAATATATTCTTCCTCTTCTTCTATTACATAAAAAGGAATGTACAAGATTGACCTAAAAAATAAGAATACAACAAGTGCAACATATAAACATCAATACATAAGGAAAAACCTAATGTCTGTGACTAAGTGAGCTAGCAAGAAACAAATGTGCCATCACTCTCGATAGATAAATCTAATAAAGCTCCATGAGGTATCCCTGACATATACTGGCGTGACCACTATACATGTCAGAGAAACAAAAAACTGATATGTGTCATCTTGGATCATCACATGTTGAGCTTGACATCTCAATGGAGATGGCTGCCATGCAGTCCTGACTATGGTGGGAGTGGGGGGTCAAGATCCCCTACAGTCTCATAAAGTGCTGTTCAATGATTTTGAAATTTTTCTTATTCCGTAATGCATACATCGCCATTTGAGTCTAGCAATAGGGGGACTGATTATCTGTTTTGTTTCATTTTAAGGATTTTGCACATCTCTTTGGTGGGTTTGTCCACTTTGCCATCCCACCAATCTTTAAAGAATATTGGAAAAGTTTTCCTTTTTATTTCTTCCTCGTATCTCAATAATGAATCGGATGATGGAACTTTCACTATCCATGTTGTCTTCATCACTAGTGGTAAAGCTATCTTCTTTGCTTGTAGTGTAGCCCTCATGATTGGATTCTTTGTTTTTAGAAAATTCTAGGGCTTTCTTACTGGTTTCCACTTCAAACTAGTTCCTATCTGGGTAATCAAGCTCATTAATCTCCTTTTCTAGATTGCAATACAAGTCTTTTTGGGGGGGTATCTAGGGTATGTTATCTCTCAAAAATCACCCTAGGACTTCTTTTCCTTAATCTTATAACTTCTCTGAACCTATTTGAGTCAGTTTCTTGGTTTTGGGAGCCCTTAACTTCCTCTTCGTTCACCCCGGGTTCGGGGTCCCAAAGTTGTCTTGAGTTTTTTTCGATGCTTTTTGTATTTGTTTGCTTTTTTGTCTTATTGGGCACTCTTTGATCTTGTGGCCCTGTTGGCCACAATGAAAACACGTGTCAGGTAGATTTTTGTAATTAACATCTTGTTCTCGTACCTCCCCTTTGCCTAGGTTCACTTTGATATTTGAAGGAAGCAGTGAGCTGAGGTCAACCTCAACATAGATTTGAGGGTTCCATAGAGCATTCAAAGAGTCCCTTCTGCCTTGATAGATAAAACCACCAACATCCTTTCGTGAAGCCAATGACTTGTAGATTGTAGAAATGATGTCCCAGATGAAGTTGTACAAGAAGTACGATAGATTAGTGAGCTCGACTTAGAGAGGGTAGCGGAGAGATTTTGATTCATTAGGAATGAAATCGAGGGGCCATCTAAATAGACACTGGGTCGCCTGCCCAAGTTAACATGTTTTGACACTGAGGGATTGGAACTTCATATCTTCATTCTCAAAGCCTAGCAACATATAACTAGCCGGTACGAACTAACACTTGCTAACAATCAATCCACAAGGGAACCACTCTTTTCAAAGCCACTGGCACATAGTTTTGAGCGGCAGCCTAGGGCCAAACATTTGTCCAACAAGACAAATTTTCTTGAGCTCTTCTTGCTTTGACAAGATTGTAGCTCTATTGAGAGAGAAGAAGGGAGGCTCAACACCCTCAAAGGCCCTAGGAGCAACACAAGATCCACCCTCCAAAATAGGATCAAGGTACTAGTCACCCCGTGGATCGGGGCCAAGTTGCTTATCACGAGGGAGGAGGCCACCGAAGCCATGCTAGGGACCCCGAATCACACACCGTGGATAAGCTTCCACTATCCCAAAGATTGATCCTACGTTTCAAATGGCACCCACAAAAGACTCCGAATGCGAATCTTTGGCGCCTATGAAAAATGAATGACTCAAAATATGAATCTTACAAAGCTGCGAATGTTTGGCCATAAGAGACAGCCAACCGACTAGCCACGGTTCAGACACTTCAAGTTCGTGGATCCTTGCCCAAAAACACGATCGGAAGAGTATCACAACCCTTAACCAAATCACAACAACGCCCCCTTCTCAAAGCACAAGAGTTGCGAACCCTTGCTTATGCGAACCGTGACAATCTCAGAAGTAGAGTTACACAATAGAAACATAGTTAAGCTTAAAGCATTTTGAACTCCAATCGGCTCAATAAACAAGTATAAAGCAAGGCTAGTAGCAAAGGGTTTGCTCAGACCCATGTATTGGAGTATGAGGAGACCTTCTCACCTTTGGCTAAGATGCCGAAAATCACGATTTTAGTAATTATTGTTGCGTCAAAGAATTGGAACTTGTATTAGTTGATGTTAAAAATGCATTCCTTACTGGATGGATCTCTCAAGAAGTCTACATTGCTCAACAACCAAGATATGAAGACAAGGACAAACTAGAATATGTATGCAAATTAAGGAAAGCACTTTATTGCTTAAAGCAAGCTCCTAGAGCTTGGAACCATAGGCTTGTCACATATTTGTAGGACCAATGTTTTGTTGTTAGCAAAGGAGATTCTTCTTTGTTCATTAAGAAGACTAACTCATAAGTTATTTATCTATGTGTTTATGTCGATGACAATATCATTACAGGGAATGTTGTTAATGGCATCAAACAAATCAAAGCTCAAATGAGGGAAAAGTTTAAAATCAGTGGCCTTGGTTTGTTAACATACTTTCTTGGATTAGGACTTGTATATTCAGATTCTTGTGTCTTAGAGGAAGTACATTCATGATATGTTGCTTAAATTCAAGATGGAGAACACTAAAGTTGTAAGTACACCTATGGAACTCAATCACAAACTTAGTTCTCATGAGGGAGAACTACTAGTCAACTTGAAGATATTATAGGTTATCAAAGGATTGTTGGGAGTCTTAATTATGCAACCCTTACAAGAGAGGACATATGCTATGGAGTAAGAACATTAAGTCAATTTATGCATACACCAAGAAAGCCTCACATGGGAGATGCCAAGAGGATCTTATAGTATTTGAAAGGTACCATAAATGAAGTGCTATTTTATCCATTCACATCAGATTTCGATATTAAGCTATACTCTGATGCAGATTGGGCTAGCTCAAAAGATGATAGGAGGAGCACTTCTGGTTACTTATGTTTTACAGGTTCAAAGCTAATATCATGTTCATCAAAGAAACAACCAACTATGGCATTGTCATCAATTGAAGCTGAATATAGAGCCTTTGGAAATGCAACACAAGAGGCTACGTGGCTTAAGCAACTTTATGCAGATTTGTGATTACACGCTTATACTCTAATGATCTTTGGAGATAACACTCATTTTGTTTGGCTACTAATCTTGTGTATCATGCAAGGACTAAGCACTATTCATTTTACTGAGCATGTGTAGAGACCAAAATAGAAAGTTTTAGCTCATAATTGAATCTTCTTCTTATCTGTTTTGATCCACTGATTAGAGGACCATACTCCAAAGCACATAGGTGATTATTTATGATTCTTGGGAAGCTTAAAGGGTCTATATTACACCCCTATACTTGTTGTGTCTGTTGGGAAGCAAGAAATTGCAGCACCACTTAATTTTTGGAATTCTATCCACCATCTCTCTCAACACGCAACCACTGTAAGATACATCTACTTAATGTGAAGGATTCTTTTCTAAGTGGAGATCTAAAGGAGGATGCATCATACATGATAAATGATTGATCATTCTTTCTTCTAGATCTATGAGAACATAGGCGGTAGTGTATAGAAGTGGGGATTATATTTTTCAATTCAATACATAACTTGTGGTTTTCACACAAGAAAAACATTAGAAACGTAACTTCAAAAGCTTATCGATTGAGTTTTCTATGTCCATCTCTCTCTCTCTCTCTTTCTATATATATATATATATATATATATATATATATATATATATATATATATATATATATATATATATATATATATATATATATATATATATATATATATATGTATATGTGTGTGTCATTAATAAAATATTTCATTTTTCTGTTTATAGGTGACCTTAAGCTGCGCCCGACAATCGCATTATCACGATAGATGGGAAAACCCTCAATCATCCTATTATATAACAAGTTTATTGTGCTAATGAGTTATTCGATGAAAACCAGAGAATAAAGGCGACACACTCACTCGAAAGTTGATTAAATATGAATGAATGATAGAACCGAGAAATATTGAGTGTCTGGAAACTAGGGGACCAAAAGATCGCATTTTACGTGGATAGAAAAGCTAAAACATGTTATATTTAGGGTTATAGCGTGGAAAGATAGTCCCTTGGTGTGCAAAACGACAACAAGGCTTGAATGAACAATTTAGAGACATAGGGATAGCCACATTCACTATCATAAAAGAGGGAAATATAAAGATCTATTTGCAACGGGTATCCATGTGTAAACAAGGCATACAAGTATACCATCATATAAGAAAAGCGTTTATTTATCCGAACAATACAGATGGCAGACTTGATTTTCATATTAATTAAGCCTTCAACGAGAAACTGCACACTCGGAGTGGTTTTAACTGTACATGTTATAAGGGTTTCATTGTTTGTATTCTATTCTAAGAGGGCTGAGCTCAAAGAGACCCATAAACAGATTGAATAAAAGCTAAGGTCATTCCTGCAATAGATTTTATCTAGCAGAGTCTTTCCCATCAAAAAATGAGACCTCTATGTACTCTTTGTATCCGTACATCCTAAATTTTTTTCAGTATTAAGTTTAATCCGTCAAATCCAATTATCCTGTGTATGTGCTAACTAAGGGCATTCAAACCATCTATCATATTGGAGTAAACACGATTTACTTTACTTGGGTGAGAAATGCGAATCGGTCTATGTTAGATTCCCTGTTCCATCTCTAGAATCAGCAATAGATGGTTCCAGCAACATATCTGAAGATTAAGATTTCATTGAGAACGAAAGTGTAGACATTTGACTTAGGAATAGATACTACAATTTTTGCTTATAACTCCAACATATATTCCAACAACATTTTTGACCCACCTCCACAATATCTATTGGTGAGCTAGTCAACATAAAAGATCCTACGGGTTTGGTATAAAACTGATCTATTAGTGGGCTATTCAATATGAATATGTCCTTGAGAAGGACAATGTAGACCGTTTGCAAAGGAATAAATCATATTATTGTGATTGATGATTCCAAACAATACTTCATCTCACATTTTCTTTATACATGTTTATGCTATCATATAATGAAAATTGATGGGAATATAGACGAGGACATCATTTAGAACTTTGATGCCTGGCGTAATCTCCAATTTAGTTTACGAGATACAGATATTGAAGTCTTCACATGTTTGTGGATTAATAATGAATCTTGGATCTCTCATGCAATTTAAAAACCTCACTAACGTTAATCTTTATGTTCTTAGAATCATATCTAACTCAAAAAGCAATTGCTTTAAAAAAGTCCATCTCTCAGTAAATGAATTGCACTATGGTTAATAATCTAGAAGGCATTTATATATTTCAAACATTCCACACGATTTTGTGGAATTTATTGCTCATTAAAGAAAAATAAATCTAAAGCTCCATATTAAGATCTCTTAACAAGCTATCTTCAATGAAGTACAGGGCTACTCGTCAAACCTGTGGTATGCAAACAAAAAAAAAATTATCCTCTTGTGAAACGTCTAGCAGGAATGTTGTTCGATAAATCTCTCGGGAAATATTTTTCCATGGATTGTTATCTTAGGCTGTTAGGAAATCTTTTTCTTTTCTTTTTTCTTTAATATAAAGGAAGTTCGACATTAGCCTACTCTCTCGCACTTGAATTAAATAAAGAAAAGTACAAGAGAAGGAGACTAGTGCTCACGGGACCCCCAAATCCCACAAAGTAGGGGAAGCTTTTATAGAGCTTAGATGGCATTACAAAGAAGGTTAATTACCCTCACATCACCCTCATGTGGGGCCCACTTGGGTGTAAGCTTGTTATTGATCAAAAGGAGTACTTGATGATGCCAGAACACTACAAGAAATAGGGGGGCATAGCGACGCCGCGAAACCCAAAAAAAAATGGGGACCGTCACTTATGTGACGCTAACGTCGCGTAAGCAACGGTCCTGTTTTCGAAATTTTGATTTTTTAGGCGGGGTACATCGCAGACTAAAGCTTGCATCGCTTATGCGATGCTAATATTTGCGTTGCAAATAGAGTCGCTTGCTAGCTACGGTATGGGCGACGTGGGCAAATTGGAGAGCATCGCATATGCGTCGTCCTTTCGAGAGCGTCGCGTAAGCGACGCTCTAGAATGTTAAAAAAAAAATCGATTTCTCCCGGCACATTTGTGCCGAGATGTGGACAAAAGCAAGAGAACGAGAGAGAGAGAGAGAGAGAGAGAGAGAGAGAGAGAGAGAGAGAGAGAGAGAGAGAGAGAGAGAGAGAGAGAGAGCGAGAGAGACACCAGATATGTGCACACACACTTACACACACATACATATGCATACACACACATATACACACATAGACACACACACACATACACATATACACACACACAACCACACACAAATACACACACATATACACACACACACACACATAATGTTGCATACACACACATATACATACATACACTCACACATATACAGGCACACACACATATATACATACACACACATATGCATACATAATGCACATGAAAACATACACATACATAATGCATACACATGCACCCGCATATACACATACACATACACACATACACACATATACACATGCATACACACACATACACACACACATACACACACACATACACACACACATACACACATACACACACATACACACATACACACACATATATGCATACACACACATAGAGAGACATGCACACACATACACATACATGCATACATATGCATATGCATATGCATACATACATACATACTCACATGCATACACACACATATGCATACACAATGCACATGCATACATACACATACATAATGCATATGCATACATATTGCACATGCATACATACACATACATAATGCATATGCATACATAATGCACATGCATACATACACATACATAATGCATACACACACATATGCATACATAAAGCATACACACACATACACACACATATGCATACATACACGCATACACATACACACATACACATACACACATACATATGCATACACACACATATACACACATAGACACACACACACACATACACATATATACACACACACATACACACACAAATACACACTCGTATACACACATACACACATAATGTTGCATACACACACATATACATACATACACACACACATATACATGCAGACACACATATGCATACATAATGCACATGCAGACATACACATACATCATGCATACACATGCACACACATATACACATACACATACACACACATACACATACACACATATACACAATACACACACATACACACACATACACACACACATACACACATACACACACATACACACACACATACACACATACACACACATACACACACAAACACACACAAACACACACATACACACACACATACACACACATATATGCATACACACACATACATACACATACACACATACACACACATATATGCATACACACACACATAGAGAGACATGCACACACATACACATACATGCATACATATGCATATGCATACATACATACATACTTACATGCATACACACACATATGCATACATAATGCACATGCATACATACACATACATAATGCATATGCATACATAATGCACATGCATAAATACACGTACATAATGCACATGCATAAATACACGTACATAATGCATATGCATACATAATGCACATGCATACATACACATACATAATGCATACGCACACATATGCATACATAAAGCATACACACTTATACACACACATATGCATACATGCATACACACACATATGCATACATGCATACACACACATATGCATACATGCATACACACACACACATAGACACATACACACCCATAGACACATACACACACATAAACAGATCCACACTCATTAGACACACACACATACACATAGACGTGCACACACATACACACACATATACACACACACATACACACATAGACACATACAACCTTAATGATGCATTCACATACATATAGATGCATACACACATACAAATGCATACACACATACACACACGCATAATGATGCATTCACACACATACACATTCATTCACATATGGATACAGGTCTTAAATATGAGCTTTCTCCCTAGTATAGAGTACACATATTTAGGCAGTGTGGTTGTGTATGACAACGAGATAATGCAGTGTCCTGTTTGCAATAAATGCTTAACAGATTGCCATACATGTGTGTCTATGTGTCTATGTGTAAACCCACAACCTATCTACTGATACTCAACGAGCTTCTCATGAAAAGAGATATAAGCTTATCTATGTGTATGTGTGTGTCTATGTGTAAACCCACAACCTATCTACTGACACTCAACGAGTTTCTCATGAAAAGAGATATAAACTTATCTGTCTGCACATGATTTAACTCAAATAGAATTTTCTCCTGTGAATAATTCACATAATTCACTGCTAATGCTCCCTTGTATATGCTTCTCCTTTGTTGATGGACCCACGTTGTAAACCCACAACCTGTCTACTGATGCTCAACGAGTTTCTCATGAAAAGAGATATAAGCTTATCTGTCTACACATGAATTAACTCAAATAGGTTTTTCTCTTGTGAATAATTCATATAATTTGCTGCTAATGCTCCCTTGTATATGCTTCTCCTTTGTTGATGGGCCCAAGTTGTAAACCCACAACCTATCTACTGACACTCAACGAGTTTCTCATGAAAAGAGATATAAGCTTATCTGTCCGCACATGAATTAACTCAAATAGGTTTTTCTCCTTGGAATAATTCACATAACTCGCTGCTAATGCTCCCTTGTATATTCTTCTCCTTTGTTGATGGACCCACGTTGTAAACCCACAACCTATCTACTGACACTCAATGAGTTTCTCATGAAAAGAGATATAAGCTTATCTGTCTGCACATGAATTAACTCAAATAGGTTTTTCTCCTGTGAATAATTCACATAATTCGCTGCTAATGCTCCCTTGTATATGCTTCTCCTTTGTTGATGGGCCCACGTTGTAAAACCCACAACCTGTGTACTGACACTCAATGAGTTTCTCATGAAAAGAGATATAAGCTTATCTGTCCGCACATGAATTAACTGATCAAATAGGTTTTTCTCCTGTGAATAATTCACATAATTTGTTGCTAATGCTCCCTTGTATATTCTTCTCCTTTGTTGATGGACCCACGTTGTAAACCCACAACCTGTCTACCAACACTCAACGAGTTTCTCATGAAAAGATATATAAGCTTATCTGTCTACACATGAATTAACTCAAATAGGTTTTTCTCTTGTGAATAATTCACATAATTCGCTGCTTATGCTCCCTTGTATATTCTTCTCCTTTGTTGATGGGCCCACGTTGTAAACCCACAACCTGTCTACTGACACTCAATGAGTTTCTCATGAAAAGAGATATAAGCTTATCTGTCCGCACATGAATTAACTCAAATAGGTTTTTCTCCTATGAATAATTCACATAATTCGCTGCTAATTCTCCCTTGTATATTCTTCTCCTTTGTTGATGGACCCATGTTGTAAACCCACAACCTATCTACTGACACTCAACGAGTTTCTCACGAAAAGAGATATAAGCTTATCTGTCTGCACATGATTTAACTCAAATAGGTTTTTCTCCTGTGAATAATTGACATAATTTGCTGCTAATGCTCCCTTGTATATTCTTCTCCTTTGTTGATGGACCCACGTTGTAAACCCACAACTTGTCTAGTGACACTCAACGAGCCTACATGAAAAGAGATATAAGCTTATCTGTCACACATGAATTAACTCAAATAGGATTTTCTCTTGTGAATAATTCACATAATTCGCTCCTAATGCTCCATGCAGAAAAGCTAATGATCAAGCTATTGTTCAGGCATATGGTTTAAAGGGAGAGACGTATATCTGTGATAGAAAGTAAGAGGTGGTATAAAGTATACCAAATAGAAGTTGTGTGATGCATTCATTGTAAGTCGCACGGTCACAGCCAAAAATCACAGTAGCAAGCTCCTCCGTCGGAAGGTTCAAGAACGGGAGCGGTAATGGAGGAGAATGGCTAGCCCAAGAGGAAGGAGAATGAAGGCCTGTGTATGTTTCCGTCTTACGTCCAGCTCCCATGACAGAAGCACTTTGTTGGTGATGAGACTTGTAAGAGTAATTTTAGAGTTTGTTGGAAAACATTAATTACAAATTTGTGTAATGAGATCATATGCTACGTGTGTATTAATTACAATAATACTTTCATAATAACATTTTTTATGAATATAGGCATTCTATGGATAGAATATTGACACCAATGGGTGAAGATATGAAAGATATTGACACGAGCATTCACGAGTTCACTATCAAGGATCTAGTTGACAATGATATGGATAGCAATCTGTGGAGCATGCACAAGAGCAAGGCTAAGTGGTTCAGGATCTTGGGTGTTCTGTCGGGTATGATCGCTGTTGGGAGGTGGTTTTCTGATATTTGCAGATGGAAGAACCCTATCACCACAGTTCTCATCCATTTCATCTTCGCTGCTAATGCTCCCTTGTATATGCTTTCTGTCAATGGTGCACACTGACATCTCACCCGTATGCGTGCCTACATGTAAACAAAAGCTCATTAAACCTCAAACAGTGATCTAATGTAATATCAGAGATTATTAAATCTAAGCAAAGAACCTGAGCTGAAAAACGTGTCTTCTGCTTCCCATCAGTCCAGGCATATCGATTGATGTTCATCTCTCCATAGCTATCTGCCTCAGAAATACCATGCAACTTTTTATCAATTTAATTAAACAAAAATAGTGGCATCCCTGGTCGGACATTCTTTACATAGATGATATGAGAAGCTTGGAGACCTGGACATGCACAAAAGCTGATGATCAAGCTATTGTTCATGCATATGGTTTAAAGGGAGAGATGTATATCTGTGATAGAAAGTAAGAGGACAGATAAAGTATACCAAACATAAGTTCTGTGACGCATTCATTGTAAGTCGCATGGTCATAAAAATCACAGCAACAAGCTCCTCCACCGGAAGGTTCAAGAACGGGAGCGGTGATGAAGGAGAATGGCTAGCCCAAGAGCAAGGAGAATGAAGACCTTTGTATGTTTCAGTCTTACGTCCAGCTCCCATGACAGAAGCACTTTGCTGGTGATGAGACTTGTAAGAGTAATTTTAGAGTTTGTTGGAAAACGTTAATTACAAATTTATGTAATGAGATCATATGCTACGTGTGTATTAATTACAATAATACTTTCATAATAATATTTTTTATGAATGAAGGCATTCTGTGGGTAGAATATTAACACCAATGGATGAAGATATGAAAGATATTGACACCAGCATTCACGAGTTCACTGTCAAGGATGTAGTTGACAATGATGTGGATAGCAATCTGTGGAGCATGCGCAAGAGCAAGGCTAAGTGGTTCAGGATCTTGGGTGTTCTGTCGGGTATGATTGCCGTTCGGAGGTGGTTTTCTGATATTTGCAGATGGAAGAACCCTATCACCACAGTTCTTGAATATCAAACATCATATTCATACTAGCTAATGACACCCAATATGTTGTTTTTTTTTATTTCAATATTTTTAAAAATTCTCTTTGGAGTTCTCCAAATATCATGTCACCTATATCCGTGTAAGCAACTACTCATGAATTATGAACCACTCTAGTAAATTGTGGATGATTGAAATCTTAACCAATAAGATCGCAATAAATATACCGATGCAAAGTTGCATGTATGTATTGTTATTTTCTCCTTGCTTTCGTTCATGTTGTATTCTTAAGATGTAGATATATAGATGTTGGCAAACTTGAACTTCTATAACATTTCAAGAACAAGAGTCAACAATTAGGAGAACAAGAGAGAGAGTCAACAAAGCGAGAGAGAGAGAGATAGAGAGAGAGAGAATTCAAAGCGAAAAAGATGTAGAAAGAGAGAAACAAAGACCTGCATATACTTGCTTTAGCTCGTAAGCGCAGCGTAACTGCGAATGCTGGAGAGCTCTTCGATCAAATGCATGAAAATGCCGATCGAAGAGCCTCCAACATTTTAATTTTTTCCCGTCAACAGACCGTCGTGTAAGTGATGCTAAATGCGTCGCATAAACGACGTCCAGAGAGCGTCGCTTATGCGACGTACAAAGCGTCGCTTAAGCGACGCTTTTCGAACCCACGTATAAACGATGCTACAGGCGAGCATCGCAGGTCCCGTCACAGTACAAGTCGCAAAACGCGTCGTTCACTTCGTCGTTTAATCGACGGTCCACGCGCGACGCTCATTACGACGCATGTTGCAATTTTATAGCGACGAATTTGTGTCGCCTTAACCGTCGCTATACGCCCGTATTCCTTGTAGTGGAAGGGGGGGGGGACTTCTTATAGTTAGGAATCCTTTTGCCAAGGAGGAACAACAATTTCTCAATTGACCACTCTTTGGTGGAGTCACCGAAGTTGAAAGCACATCTTTCTCGCCAGATTTTCTATAGGACCTCCCCTCTGATGGCGTTCCACAGAGTTGCCCAGTAGCCAATCGCTTCTCCCAGCAGGGCTTGCTGCCAACTAAGATGTTTCTGAAGTTTAATTTTCTTTCCAACCGTCTGCCAGAGTCTGATGGAGTTGGGGCAGGTAAAGAAGATGTGTGAAACATCTTCGATAGACCGGTAGTAGTGTTTGTACCAGGGAGGAATCCCACATAATTTGCTAGCCTTAAGGTTGGTCCAGATTCCATGATGAAGAATCTCCCATAAGAGGACATACTTTTTGATTTCTATGAGGGGGTGCCAGATAGCCATGAACTTCATATCCCACCGAAGCCATGTCCATGACAGACAGGCACCCCTTCTTGTTGAGGTTAACCTGATTGTCAATCGTTTCTTTGATGTTCGGGATTTTCGATAGGCTATTCCCATTGTGCCATTTGAGACCAAGCGAGCTCGACATGTCGTGTCCCTTGAGAAGGCGAACTTTGTATCGGTCCCAGGCGAGACATCTACTTTGCAAAGTGTTCCATTCTTCGTACGAAATGTTGATGCAAGGTTCAATATCCTCGAAGTTGATCC
Source organism: Ceratopteris richardii (assembly GCA_020310875.1). NCBI lineage: Eukaryota > Viridiplantae > Streptophyta > Polypodiopsida > Polypodiales > Pteridaceae > Ceratopteris > Ceratopteris richardii. The sequence continues at coordinate 129,135,296 of CM035425.1, read as the reverse complement.
AACGGTTGGTGTCTTGTTTCCAGAGATGTTTCCATTTTTTGAAGCCTTTGTTCCATAACTTCTTGGCATTTTGAATGTTCCAAGATTCCACACTCTGAATGCCATGGATCGGAAACTAGATAGAGTCGTTTTGCCTGATACCGACAGCCCACTTCCAGTCTTCACTTATTCTTGTGTAGCTTTTGACTTTATTCCATCTCTTCCAAAGGGAGCACACGAGATTTGAGCCTTTCGGGAAGACGGGGATTGGGGAAAATAGCAAGGTCAAGATGTCAAGATTCTTCCAATTTGGGAAACCGATGAGAGCCACCTCATTCTTGTTTCTGAAGGTCAGCTTGGCCCACGAGGCCTCCCCATTGCACCAAGCCTTAATCATCCATTTGGCTGCCAGTTTGTTAGCCATGCACCCAATGTCCAGGATACCAAGTCCCCCACTATCTCTATGGCTGGTGCAGATGGACCATTTGATTTTAGGCACCCCCCTCCTATTGTGGTGGCCCGTCCAAAGGAAGTTTCTACAAATACTATCTAGTTTGGACAGATCTTGCTCTTTCGGTCTCCAACAAGAAAGGAAATGAATGGTAGATGATAAGAGGAACGTTTTGATAACCATAGCGTGACCAGCAGGATTGATTTGCATACCTCTCCAATAGTTAAGCTTGTTTTCGAGTTTGGCCAGCACCCAGTTCCACCGCTATTCCATAGAGACCCCAAACCCCAAGGGAATCCCAAGAAGCCAAAAAATTTGGCCCTACGGAATGATTTGACAGCCATGATCAATGCGAAGGTCGGGCTATGACCCAACAATAGCTCTAAAGGCAATCTTAGAGTGGTTGATTGTGGATCCAGAGGCTTCACAAAAAGTAGCCAGACACCTCCAAAACATCTACAGGCTGGTACTATCATTGTGAACAAACGCGTTCATATCATCGGAAAAAAGTCTGATGGTGATCTAACTCTGGTCATGAGGCAAACAGAGGCCTTTGATATTACCAGCTTCCACATGATGCTCCACCAACCTGCTAAACCCTTCCGTGGCAATGGCGAAGAGAAGGGGAGCCAATGGGCACCCTTGTCTCATAGATCTTCTAAGTTTGATCACCTTCCAAAGTTTGCCATTAATGTTAATTTGGGTCGATGCGTTTCCGAGAAGGATCAACATCATCTTGGTGAATTTCTGACTACATCCAAGATCTTGGAGCAACTGCAGAATATAGTCCCATTCCAGCCTGTCCTAGGCTTTATCAAAGTCGATCTTGAGGAAGACCACATCTTGTTTAGACTCATTTGCAAATTCAAGAACTTCCCAGATATCTATAATGGTTTCCAAAATTGACATGCCTTTGATGAAAGCTTTTTGGTCCTCGCTTAACCACACTCTTAGGTGGCAAGTGATTATGTTGGCAATGACTTTGGCAAGGATCTTGTATCCTGTTTGGAGCATTGTAATAGGACGCTAGTTCTCTATTCTGTTCTTTTCCCCTTTTTTGTGTATTAACTTGATAATGCCATTGTTGAGACAAGAAGGAAGCGCGCCAAACTTGAGCGCCTCTTGCCAAACCAGACGAAGAGGGGTGGCAACCACCAACTTGAAGGATTTAAAGAACTCATTAGTGAGCCCGTCGGGTCCTGGGCCTTTACCATCAGGGAGGGCATCAATGACCTCAATGATTTTTGCTTCAGAGATAGGGGCATGTAGTAGGGAGCAAAGGTTGAGTGGTATCCTGTGAGGGGAAACCCTAGATATGGCTGCCATACAGTCCCTTCTATGGTGGGAGAGGTGGTTCGAGGTCCCGAGGAGTCTCGTGAAGTGCCCTTCAATGATCCCAAAAATATCTTCTTCTGTATTGCATACATCGCCAGTTAAGTCTAGCAATAAGGGGATCGATTCTAAGTTATGTTTCCTTTTAAGGATACGGCACATCTCTTGGGTGCGCTTGTCGGCTTTGCCGGCCCACCACTCCTTGAAGAAAATTTACAAATTTTTCCTTTGTATTTCTTTCTCATATCTCAACAACGCTCTAATTTTTCAAAGACCTTTCTAGGCTTCAGATTTTCCTTTGTTCCTCCTCGAGCCTCTAGAGTCTATGATATACAGCTTCTCTACCAGCCCGCCGCACAGTCTCTAGCATCAACCTAGATCTAATCATGATCTATAGTGACTTATCGACCGCACTTCTCCAGCACTTGGCTGCGGACAAGCCGGAGGCGAATGCGTCCTTCCACACATCAACAATTTCTTGATGGATAGAGGGGAGAGAGAAGGAGGGCGCACTGGCATGGAACCAAGGAGTCTTACAGATCTTGGTGAAAGGTTGGAAAGTGATAACGATCAGGTAGTGATCAGAGATGGTGAAGTCAGTGCGTTGCGAGAGGGAAGGGTGGCCCCACTGATGAGTAAAACTCTGAGAAATGTAGCATCTATCAAGTCTAGCTTTCCTTAGGTCCTCGCCCGCTTGGAGATTTGACCAAGAAAAGCCATTTGAATCTTTGAATTCGACCAAATCCAAGTGCAGTTTGGTTTTGTCCCACGTTTCTTTCTCCCGATTATCAATGACCCTGCCCTTGCCCATCCATCTATCCGTATGGTCCTCCACCATGTTGAAGTCACCACAAATAAGCACGTTGTGGGGGAGCGAGTCCAAGGAGGCCCAAGTGTTCAACCTCTCTAACTCCCCATTAGGGGCATACAAAGAAACTAAAGTAAAACAAAAAAGTTGTACAAGAAGTATGGCAGGTTAGGGAGCTCAACCTAGAGAGGGTACCAAAGTGATATCGATTTGTCGGGAGTAAAATCAGGGGACCATTTGAATAGGCACAGGTTCGCCCGTCCGAGTTGCCAGGTTCCGACACTTAGGGCTCGAAATGCCATATCTTCATTTTCAAGGACTAGCAACATGTGGCTTACCTGTAAGAACTGACACTTACAAACAACTAGCCCACGAGGGAACCACTTCTTGTGAAGCCATTGTCGCATGGTTTTGAGCGGGGGCCTAGGGCCAAATATTTGGCCGACGAGGCAAACTTTCTTGAGCTCCTCCTGAGTCGACAGAATTGCGGATCTACTAAGGGAGACCAAGGGGGGTTCAGCACTCTCGGAGGCGCCAAGGGCGGCACAAGATCCCCCCTCCAACAGAGAGGCCAAGTTACCGGTCTCCCTCGGAGGAGGGGCCAGGTTACTTCTCACAAATGAAGCGGTCGCCAAATCAATGACCTCAAAAGGAAAACTTTAAGAAATTTCGAACCTACTTTGAAAGGCCTTTTGGAAACCCTCTTTAAAGCTACACACTTACTCGAAAAAGGGAAAGATCGAGAATTAACCTTCCCCTCTGCAGTGACCTCTTCACTTTACTCTTTTTTCTCTTTTTTTTTTCTTTTTGCTTTTTTCTTTTTTCTTTCTTTCTTACTTTCTATTCTCTTTTTTTTTTTAAAGCTTTTAGACCGCCAACCCTGCCACGTGGCAGCGAAAGCTTTGGAATTGCTTAAATAAAGCAACAAACTTTATCTTTACTGTTGGAAAGAAAACACGATTGTCACCGCCTCAGGAAAGCGTGAATGCCAGTGGGGCAGCGATTGTGAAGAGACACAATTGCAATTGTCAAGGGGACGCAACAACGTGATTACCAAGTGGACACAAGCGTGATTGTAGGAGGGCCAACTGCGATTTCCAGAGGACACACAAAAGCGAACGCCAAGAAACACACAATCGCGATTGTCAAGGGGACCCAAAATCGCGACTAGCCAATCGCGATTGCCACGAACCAATGACGGTTCACACAATCGTCAGGCCAAAAATCACAATCGTGATACTGAAGCAACTCACAATCGTGAAGAAAAAACCCTCAAGCCGATCGTGAAGCTGAAGCAGAACAGACAACACCGACAAGTGGTCCGAGCTCTTTATGCAGTCTACGGTGTCGAAGTCGCGCACGTTCACTTAGATACACCCCGCCTTCACCTTCCTATCCGTCCAAGACGGCACCCGTTCCTGCACACCTGCCGAACCTCCATTTTTTCCCATGGTTGTTCTTGCTAGTTGCAGGCAATAAATTAGTTATCGAGGTACCATAGGATCTCCCCTGTCTCGAAAGACCAACCCGTCCCTGACGCTTTCCACAGGCTCATACCCGCTCAGCGACGAACACGATAGAAAAGTGCTTCATTTGCTCAAAGTGTTATTTTCAGGTCCAAAACTTGCTATGTACTCAATTTACTGCTGTACTCTGGAAATCTTATTTAATACTATCAGAATGTTCCCACCTTGAATACATCGATGATCTTTGTAATAAAAGATAACAAAATGAAAAGGAATCGATCTCTATCAAGACGACGACTTACTTATCAAACGTTTATGTGTCTCCTCCTATTTCACTTATACATGCTTGAACATCTATGGGATCTTAAATGATCTTGGAGCTACTCGGCGCTTGTATCACACTTTAAATAGGGAGAAGAAGGTGATACTTCTCTATCTAATCCTCCACAAAGGCATTTTGACCAATCGGAGGGCCACCAAGGTCTTAGGAGTTCCTCTTGGTGCAAACTATGTCTTTATCATAATGTGCAAGTAAAACTCTATTTAGTGGGCTCATATTACCATTTGAGTTGTCTATTGTGGAATCTTCTCCGTACATTGTACCGTTCTTTTATTTTAACCTTATGCTTCTTCTTTGGTTCTTTTAAATCTTCTAGTAGTGCAACATTTCTTGCCACATAATTTGAGTTTTCAAAATCAATATAGAATACATGCTCATTTTATTGACGTTCCTTCATTCCTAAGTTCATGAGTACAAGCGAATTCTCTCTCGATTTATCAGATATCTAGTCATTGCAGTATGTTCTTCCTTTGCAAGCATAATTTTTGTAGTGATTCTTGGTATTGTATCCATAATTTTTGTTGAACATATGTCGATTAGAAGCTCCATATCGACATCTAACGTATACGTTTCTCCATTGCTTTCTTGGATTTGTGAGGAAACATCTTCTCTTTTGTTTAAAGAGACCATATATAGCACAAGAAGTGGACCGTTGTGGTCTTTGTCTTCCTTCAATACCTCCTCCAACTCTTACTCTTCCATTCCTAGCCTTAATTGGAGATTTGGATTCGAAGGTACGTGTCTTTACATAAAAAATCTTTCGTTTTCCTTTTGTAATCTTTACCTTTAACTATATCATGTTACAAGGTAGAAGATTAAAAAACTTTATCATATTCTCCATTCTTTATAAGATTCTCTTCATGTATGAAGGGTTTGCTACATATCCATCTACATTAGCATTGCAATCTTGAATGTCTCCCACATAACATCCGCTTTGATTCCATTTATAACTTTTCTAACCACCTAATATTCATGCATATATTCCTCTTTGCTCTCTAAAAACTAGGGGATCTCCTAAATATTTGTGATAAAGTTACTGACATTTTGGTTTTTTCATTTCTTAAGGAAAGAGCACTAAATCCATAACTAGTTCATCTTAGCTCGTGTGGTCTAAGAAAGAAATTACTCTCATGCATTATAGGCCTATTGGTGATACATTATAGCCTCTTGGTTGCGTTAATAGGAAGTAAAAAATAGATTTTTGAATGTGTGACCTTTCTAGCAAATCCTTTGCACATTATTTTCTTAGCCTCTATTGTTCCTCTTGAGAGGGTTGTCCGTTTGGTCTTAGAAGTGGTATTAGCTCATTTCCAATAAGATATCTATATGATTTTCTTCCTTAGGACTACACTTCAATCCTTAGATAGTATGATATATGTTTATCTCTATCCAATTTTTCATTTTATGATTGAAAACTATCACCCATGTTCCTGAAGATGTGCTGAAATACTAATATCACTCTGTGGAAGTGATAGTAGACTATAAAGATGACGTCCTCTTGCTATAATCATACTCGTCCTTCCTAGTCCTTTTTCGGATGCGATTTGGGCTTCTAATTCTGATTACAATGCATATATATCACTACTGTACTTGTGCCAATCGTTTCGAAGCTTTATGCTAAAATAGACTATTCGCAAGACATGAAAATGAGAAGAAAAGTTTCAAATCTGGGATGAAAACTTAACTTTTTTACAAACAAAATTTGAAATTGAACCAATTTGCACAAAATATGGTTTCAAAGAATAAATTTGCAGTGAAAAAGAGCTACTATAAGTGAGTAAACAATTTCGAAGTGCCCAAATAATGAGCAATAATATTAGGAAGTTACGGGTGTGATCCCGAGTTTTCAAGAAACACATAGTATGCATATTAAATCAACTTCACTGCTGGATATCTATGCACAAATAGCTGTAGGATCAAACGCTTTCACAAATATGATTTCAAGGATGTTCGATTGCTATTCCAATGAATTGTGACAGCTTGAGTCCTTGCATACACACAAAGAGTGATGAGAAGTTGAAAGATTTACTCAGGTTTAAGATAGTTTTGCACAAATGTATATAGATGCTTACGAATCTATCTGAATATGATTAGTTTAATGATGTAAAAGGTGTAGAGGTCTTTGCGTTTTAGGATCGCGGTATTGTTCGGAATTATAGATCAGAATAATAAGATTATTTGTTTTGTAAACGGTCTAAACTTTCCTTCTGAAAGACACATTGATATTTAAGAAGCCCTCTTATTCACTATCCTTTTGGTTGCGCGTTATTTTAGGAAAAGTTTTACCACTTTACATATGACCCATTCTTTTTAATTTACATATTACCCATTATTTTTGTAAAAGGGTTCATCCAAAAGTTCACCATTCTTTTAGTGCTTTAAAATAGCATCCATTATTTTTGTGAAAAAGTTGTTGAGCAACTTTCAGTTATTATCCATTCCTTTAGTACTTTACATATTCTTCACTACTTTTGTACAAGAAAATTGTTGGTACATATTCATTTCCAAAACTCTATATAAAGAGCTTAGGAATTCATTTTTGTATAGAGTTGTTGATACTCCATCATTGTGAATATAGAGATATTTTTTGTACAGAGAACTTCTCTTCTTTTATCTAGTCTTGTGCGTCTATTCTGCTCTATCATCGTCATAGTCTATGTTAGTTTTTGCTTCCCTTCATGCTTCCATTTTGTGCTACTTCTTGAACTTCCTATATTCTATATTGGTATTAGAGCTAGTTGGTGCATCGAGTTGCTATATATGAGGTATATGCATAAGATGGATCACCAATATGGTGATACTTCACACGTACCTTCTTTTAGAATTACCTTCTTTTAGGATGGCCGATGGATATAGCCGAATAGAAAAATTGAGTAAAACCAACTATCATGCCTTGCATTTTTGGTTGTTTGCATACCTTCCGAGTAGGAGTTTGCATGGTCTTATTAGTGGTATGGAAGCTCAACCAGACCACCTGACCAAAATACGATACCACAACAATTTTTGGAATATCATAGGTGGAATGAGCGTGACAAGAAGGTAATCTTTGTATTGTCATAAAATATTGAGTCAAGCATGATAGGACACATATAGAACTTGAGAACAAGCAAGGAGATTTGGGAAGCGTTAGAACGACTCTTCTCAACAACCACAAAGGCACAACGAATTCAATTGAAAAATGAATTAAATAATTTGCTAAAGGATGTATGTCAGTCAGTAACTAATTATGTTTTAAAACTTAAGCAGATCCTCGATGCACTCACTTCAATTTCTTGCAAAGTTGAAGATGACGATTTAGTCGCATTTGTTTTAAATGGTTTAAAAGAAGATGAAAAATGGAAAGCTTTTACACTTCTGTATTTGTGAGAGAGGAGTTGCCTGATTTTGATGAGTTGATTTCACTTATGATAACAGAAGAAATTAATATTAATGGTGGACAGTCTATGCAGAAAGGTTGTGTAGGTCATGCACTTTATGCTAGAAATCAGCATGGTCACAGAGGTGGTAGAAGAGGAACTTTCAAAGGTCATGGAGGTCGAAATGAGACAAACAACAATTATGATGCTGGCAGCTCAGATTTGAATATGTGTGGTAGGGGGAGATATTCCTACCGAAGCAGAGGACCTAATGTGTATAAAGGTAATTCAAGTATAACATGTTATAATTGTGGTAAAGCTGGTCATATATCTCCTGATTATTGGCATAATCAAGGGAGAGATGGATATGCGAGGCAAATCATACACAGGGTAATTTTCTTCAAGAACAAAATCATGAAAATTTACATATGAAGAATGTGAATACAGATGCAACTCATAGCAATGATGTATGGTATGTTGACAGTGGATGTAGTAGTCATATGAGCAATAATTTTGATTGGTTTGCTAATTCACATGCACCTTTGTTTCATGGTAAGGTTGAAATGGGTGACAATTCAATGCACAAAATAGCGCAAGTTGGAGACATATGTTTTGAAGATTAAAAAGGAAATAAAGTTTTAAAAGATGTCCTTCATGTACCTTCTATAAGTAAAAACCTTATTTCAGTTGGTCAAATGGTGGATTATGGCTATCAAGTATGGTTCAACAAATCTGGATGTTTTGTTGAAAATCCAAAGAAAAACTATAAGGTCTTGGCAAAAGGTCAATGCCAAGGAAGACTTTTTAGATTGGATGTAACTCCTAATTTTGTTTCTTATTATTCAGGTGGTAATAATAAGATTTCTCAAATTGAGTTATGGCATAAGCGAATAGGACATGTAAATGTGCATAAGTTGAAGGACATGGCTAAAAGAAAGATTGTTGTTGGTTTAATCAATATCTCAAAAGAAAATATGATACATTTTTGTGATGCTTGTCACTTTGGTAAGCAAGCAAGGCATCCTTTTTCTAGTGTAAAATTGCAAAGCACGGATTAATTAGAATTGGTGCATACTGATGTTTGGGGTTGTATGAAGGAACAATCACTTGCGGATAGTAAGTATTATGTTACTTTTGTGGATGAATTGAGCGCAATGACTTTTGTGTATTTTCTTAAGCATAAGAGTGATGTGTTTGATTGCTTTGTCAAATTCAAAGCAATGGCCAAAAAGCAAACCAGAAACATAATTAAAAGGTTAAGATCTTATGCTGGTAATGAATATTTTTTAAGAATGTTTAATGATTTTCTTTGGAATGATGGTATAAAGAGAGAAGTCACTTGCGGGTATACTCCTCAGCAGAACGGAGTTGCAGAAAGACAAAATAGGATTATCGCAGAAATAGCAAGAGCAATGCTGAATGAAAATCATATGCCATTGAAATTTTGGGCTGAAGTGATAAATACAACAATGTATTTGATGAATCATATGCAACCATCTACAACACATAATGTAACTCCTTTTGAGGTTTGGTATAATAGCAAACCTATTCTTGATCACTTGCATGCATTTGGTTGTGTGTGTTGTGCTATGGTTCCATATGCATTGAAAACTAACTTAGAGCGAAAAGCAGAGAAATGTATTTTCATGGGTTATGCATATTATTAGAAATGATATAAGTGTTATAATCCAATAAGTAAGGAAATTATTATTAGCCATGATGTATGCTTTGATGAGTTATTGTCTTGGTATACAGATCCGATTTTGCAAGTTCAGGAAGAAATGCAAGAAGAGCTTGAGGATGAATTACATGATACTATGGGAGTGAGCTCAGAAGATGAGAATGGTGATAATGAAGAAAAAATATCACCTACATCAAAAGAGAAAGGATAAGGTAAAGCAAATAGTGTTGAGATAAGTGACGATGTAGAAATTGAAGAAATTTCTAAATCTAATTTGATAAAACATGAACATGAACTTAGGAGAATTTCAAGAGAAAGAAGGCCAACACAAAGGTATATTGAGTCTTATTCTGTTTCACATTCAGCTTTTATGTCAAAAGTTATTGAAAAGCAGGAACCTACATGTTTCAAAAATGCAAATTTAAATGTTAGTTGGTCAAATGCGATGCAAGAAGAGATAGATGCATTGTATGAGAGCAACACATGGAAACTTTTACCATGAGATAATAAGACGAAGGTAATTGGAAATAAGTGGGTATTTCATATCAAAAGAAATAGTGATCATTCTATTTCCAAGTACAAGGCAAGGTTAGCTGCAAAAGGTTTTGCGCAAACATATGGAATTGATTACGAAGAGACATTTAGCCTAGTTGCAAGAATGTCAACTATACAAACAATTTGAAGTATTGAAGCAAGTAAATGTTGAAACATATTTCAACTTGATGTTAAAAATGCATTTTGGAATGTGCAGTTAAACGAACAAGTTTATATGGAGCAACAAGAAGGATTTAAAGATAAAAAGTATCCAACTTTTTTTTTTGCAAGCTAACAAAAGTGCTATATGGTTTGAAACAGGCATCTAGAGCTTAGAATCATTGATTAGTGAGTTATTTGGAAGCTCACAGATACAAACCAAGTGTTAAAGATCCTTCCTTATATGTGAAGTTTGTAACATATCAATGTGTGTATATTTGCATTTATCTTGATGATCTTATCATTACAAGAAGTGCTATTGATGAGATTAATGAAATTAAGAAGAAACTTGGTAAGGAGTTTAAGATTTCAGATCTCGGGATTTTACGTTATGCATTTGGAATTGAAGTTATTTACGATGAACGTGGTATATGGTTGAGTCAAAAGAATTACGTATGTTATTTACTTCAAAAGTTTGGTTTGTAAGAATGTAAAGTAGTTGCAAATCCTTTGCAGACTAATGTAAAATTGAGTATACATGATGGTGTTCATTTTGAAAATGTAGACATGTATAGATCACTGATTGGATCATTGTTGTATGTTATAAGTACAGAACCTGATATTGGTTATGCAGTTGGAGTACTTTCACAGTTCATGCACAAGCCTACAGATGTACACTGGAATGTAGCTAAGCATGTGCTACGCTATTTGAAAGGCACATTGAATGAAGGTTTATTGTATTCACATGATACTAATCTTGATATTAAAGCTTTTAGTGATGCAGATTGGGTAAAAACTTAAGATGATCAATATAGCACAAGTGGATACATATTAATGATGGGAAATCGGCTTGTATCTTGGAGTTCAAAGAAACAACCAATAGTGGCAATTTCATCTACAGAAGTAGAGTATCATGCGCTTGTAGAATTGACATGTGAAGTAATGTGTTTCAAAAATTTATTTGAAGGTTTACATCTACTTTATATAACTTCATAATTTTTTTATGGTGACAATATGAGAAGTATACATTTGGTAGCTAATCCAGTTTTCCATGCACGTATCAAGCATATCGATGTTCATTATTATTATGTTCGTGAGAAGGTAATTTCCAAAGAGATCAACATTTCTCTTATATCTTCAAAAGATCAACTTGTAGATATGATGACAAAAGCTCTTGATGGAACAAAGATACAAAGATTCAAACAAATGGTTGGATTGCTAGAATATTCAAGCAAAGCTTTAGGGGGAGAATGTTGTCCATTATTATTAGGAAAAATTTTACCACTTTACATATTACCCATTCTTTCTACTTTACATATTACCCATTATTTTTGTAAAAGGGTTCATCCAAAAGTTGACCATTCTTTTAGTGCATTAAAGTAGCATCCATTATTTTTGTGAAAAAGTTGTTGAGAAACGTTTTATTTATTATCCATTCCTTTAGTACTTTAACTATTCTTCACTACTTTTGTACAAGAAAATCATTGGTACATATTCATTTCCAAAACTCTGTATAAAGAGCTTAGGAAGTCATTTTTGTAGAGAGTTGTTGATACTCCATCATTGTGAATATAGAGAGATATTTTGAACATAGAACTTCTGTTCTTTTATCTAGTTTTGTGCGTCTATTTTGCTCTATCATCTTCATAGTCTATGCTATTTTCTGCTTCCCTTCATGCTTCCATTTTGTGCTACTTCTTGAACTTCCAATATTCTACACTTTTTACGTGTCCTTTTTAGCATGCTTCAACTCACTATAGATAACATGATGGGCCTCCCATCTTTGTGACTTGGGTTCGATTGCCATCATCGACACGATCCCTCTAATACCACTATTACGTTGCTCCCTTTCTATTTCGCCGCTCCTTTTGCTCTCACGTAAAGCTTGGTAAACCTCCACACACGTGGAGAAAGAATCTTGGTTCTCCATGCAATGACCTCATCCAAAAGATGATTCACACCAAAAGAATATCATATGACAGTTATGCTTTTGAAGAGATTAGATCGCACTTCTCTATCTTCCCCGTTGCTGAAATCACACGAATTATGCTAGAAAGTTGGCCAATCTGAGTATGAAATATATACAATCACATCACACAACGAATACTAAATCCAGCCTTTGCATCATATCATGACGCCCTCAAAAATACACGTATCATATCATCGTTTAGAGTACAATGCTAAAACATTGCCTCTCATGTGTCATTTTCATTGTATTTTCACTATGCTCTTACTCTTAGATTTCCCCAAAACGAACTTAAGTCAACTCTTTTGCACCATCAAATCATCTTTGTCTATTTTTAAAGAGAATGTAGCACCATCATTTTTTATGTGTAAACATGATGATAATACTCCTAATATGATGTTCTCACTCGAACATTTGTTTGAAACTACATGAAAGCTAGTATTAATTAAGTCTTTCTAACTAAGTGATTTAAAGAAACGCATCTGATTACTATTAGCATTGCTCTTCAAATGATACAATTTAATCATTGAGACGATTTGTGCTTTTGTTCGTAGAATGAATTAGGATGATCAATATTTGGTGACAGAACCTCCACAAGAGACGAAGTCCTTGCATGAAAGTTGCATTAAACGTAATCGTCATCTCAAATGCAGTGCATATTTATCAAACAAACGTAGCGAATCTTGTGTTTGATTGCAGTACATTTCAAAACTATGTACTGTTTCTCATACTTCATATTTGTTCAATTGAAATCCTTCTGTTTTCAGTACGTGCATCTGTTTGTAATAACGACCTTGGATTTCCCAAGACATATTGTTGTCAAATGGACGCGAAATTACAATAATAATGCTTAGACGTTTTGGATTATCCCCTCAATTCTAAGGAACATTATGCATAAGCATAAAAATCTTGAACACGTCTCTCCTTTTTTCATTGAGTACCTTATCTGGATCTTAATGTGAACAAATCTCTTTCGTATGTTTAGAAATAAAAGTACAAAAATGTGCCAACAAAATAGATACAATTGTTGAAGAAACACTCCTATTACCATCTCTATTTGCATCCCTATATCATTTCTATGAGGAGATCTCCATTTTTTATCTAGGATTGAATCATTTTTGTATTTCTTTATTTGTATTTGGGATACCTTGCTGTTTCTTCTACGTTCTTTTTCATTCTAACTCAAGGTCAATCTTCAAACATATGATGTATTTTAAATGCCTTCAAATCTATAAAATGAGCCCATCTTCCATGCTATTCACTTGGATAGAATCTTTTCACTTGACACTGTTGGCACGTTCACTCTAATCCAAGTGTGTGTTTTCCCTTATAATGGTCTACTCTCTTTTCTCTCACCCTTAATTTAATTTTTTGAGTACATTATCCATTTCATGTTTTCTTCTCTATGTGTATCATATCCATGCTATCAAAGCTTTAGGACCTTATGGTGGTCCACTTGGTGGTGGTGTTATTTGTGGTTCGGTTTCCTCCTCATAGTCCATTGAATTTATGTGTCCTTTGAGTAGCTTTGATGTGAATGGCTCCTCTATACAAGTGGGCTTTTCTACTCTAATGCTGGCTAGACTATTTCTCCTCATGTAAGCACATATACATGATATACTCATATATAGTGGTACATTATACTTGGGGATTGATATATAGGTATTCCGTATGTTTGTTGTTGAGGATAAGTTGGATGATACCAACTAACCATTATGGGCTTATATGATATGTCATGTATTGGTTACAGAGGACTATGGAATATTTTGCAGGGTGTTGAAAGACGTCCTATTACACCTACAAAAAGTACTGCAAATACAAGAGTTGGAGCTAAAGGAGATGATGTTGAAGATAATGATATTCTGCAAATTCGTATTTGTGTTGTTGTTTCTGTTGCACCTACTGTAGAGCAAATTGGTTGATGGCAAAGATGCTCAGGCACATGCATTAAAAGCTTTGTCTATCAAACGTGCCATTATTCCTTACATTTGCTCTTGCAGAACGGATAAGAATGCTTGGGATACACTTACCTCATTGTACCAGACTAGGAATGACGCTCGTGTTGCTTACCATCAGAATCAATTCGAGAGTGAGCACATGAATGAAGGTGATTCTATGGAAAATTTTATCACAAAGATTTGAAAGAATAGTTGATTTTTGCTAATGAAGTTATACCAGATAGCTCACTTATGCAAAGCATTCTAAATGGTCTTCCTAACTCATATCAGAGTTTTGCTTCTACTCTTTGTTTGATGATGAAAGGGAATCCAAATGCCTTTTCATTTGAGGAGTTAGTCTCTGTTTTGTTGTAAGAAGACTAGTCTAGGTAGAAGAGGTCTATTATGTGTGTTGCAGATCAAGCCTTCTTGGATAGTCAGAAGGGCAAATGTAAATGGAGCTCTTCTACTAGTAAGCAAAAATCTGCAAATGCTGCACATTTGAAGAAGGAAGACAAAGATGAGAAGAAATCAGAATAATAGAACTTGTTTTGCAAATAATGTAAAGCAAATGATCATGTCATCAAGAGCTATCCAAAAATGGTTGCTAAAGAGGCAAAGAAGAAAGAGGCGTGAACGGTTGTTGCAGAGGCCTCTACATCGAAAATAGAGTTTGCTAATCTTATGCAGGAAGAAGAAGGGACGTTTACTACTGTTTGCAGTTTTGATCCATCTTCTCATGAGTAGTGCATGTCTATAGTAGACTCAGATGTTTATTACTTTGCTAGTGGGCCGACCAAACATATTACCTCGTAGCACAGTTTCTTCTCTTCACTCGAGCCTACCCCTATAGGGAATACTTCACATGAACAAACAACTCCTCCTATCCTGTTATGGGAGTTGGTAAGATAATTTTGACTACTCCGGATGGTAGTTCTTTCACTTTGTCAGATTCTTTGTTTGTGCCAAGGATCAAGAAAATCTGTTATGAGTCTTTGCATTAGCCAAGATTGGCTTGGTTGTGAAATTTGTTGATGGCAGATGTATAGTTCATGATCTATCAAATGGCGATGTCATTTCTGCTTCTAGCATTTTATGTCAAGGGTTGAATAAGCTCATAGACTATGAAAGTTCTGTAAATGATTTGGCATGTGCAGTACATGATTCTAAGGCTATGTAGATGCAAAGCTTTGGCATGCACACTTTGTTCATCTGCATTTTACTAGTTTGCTACACATGCAAAAATATCAAATGGTGTCCTCTTTCCCCAAACTTGAGGCACCTAGTAAACATGTGTCTGAAGGCTATATTTTGGGCGAAATGTAGTGTTCTTCCTTTCCAAAAGATGTTTCAGTTCGGGCTACCTAGAAGTTGTAGCTTGTACATAGTGATGTTTGTGGTCCTATGCAAACACCTTCTTTTGGGAACTATCTTTACTTTGTGACTTTCATCGATGATTTTTCCAGGCATGCATGGGTATATCCATTGAAGGCAAAGTCCGAAGTGTTTATGTGCTTCAAACAGTTTCTCGTTTTGACTAAAAACTCATGAGCATGTAAAATGTGCACCCTCCATTCTAATCAAGGCAGGAATATATGTCTTCTGACTTCAATGCAATACTCACTGAATGTGGGATAAAACATCAGTGTACAGTGCCTTATACAACTCAATAGAATGGAGTTGGTGAACAAAAGAATAGGTCACTCATGGAGATGGTGAGGTGTATAGTCAAGAATCAGGCTTTAGCACATAGTTTTTGGCTTGAACCTGTTATGTGTGCAGCATATGTACTGAACAAGTGTCCCACTAAAGTGATACACTCTATCACTCCATATGAGGCTTCGCATGTTCACAAGCCATCTATTGCTCATCTATTGTTTTTGGTTATATGGCATATGCATTAGTGCCTGAACAACATAGCAAAAAATTGGATGATAAAACAGTAAAATGTATTTTTGTTGGTTACAATTCTGAAAGCAAAGGCTATCATCTGTATCATCCATAGAATAAATGCATTCTGGTTAGCCGTGATGTTGTTTTTGTGGAAGAGGTTATTCACCCCTTACTTTCATGTAGTAAGAAGATATCAGTTAGCTCCAAAGACATGTATGATACTTTGTTGCCTCTTTTTACAAGTGAACAATCTAGTGTTCGTCCTAATTAGGAAACTTCTCAACCTTTGGAGGTTTCATGTGATGATGAAGATCATTCCATTTGTGATGCATATTTACATGATGCACTTGTTGATGAGAGAGCTGATATTGAGCATGCAAAAAGTATGCCAAAATGGCTGGTGCAAACCTTGCATGACAACAAATTAGATGCACCTCTATCATATCGTACTCAGTCAAGCTCTCATAGTGCCTCTTTTGCATCAGATTGCTATGCTATGGCATGAAACTGAACTTGTTTTGTTTGATGAAGCACAAAATTGTGAACATTGGATGGATACAATGCAATCTGAATATGATGCTATAACGAAAAATTGTACCTGGTCTTTATGTGACTTGCCTCTTGGGAAGAAGGCCATTGGCACTAAGTGGGTATACAAGCTGAAGCATAAATCTGATGGAACAGTTGACAGCTATTAAGCTAGGCTTGTTGAATGGCTTATGTGTAGGAAAGTGGCATTGATTTTGATGAAATGTTTGCTCCTACTTTTTGAATGACTACTGTTCATAGGATCTGTGCACTTGGAGCTCATCATGGTTGGAATGTAGATCAGTTTGACATTGAAACATGATTTCTGAATGGTGACTTGCATGAAGAAGTGTGTGTTTTTCAGCCCCGTAGCTTTGTACAGAAAGGGAATGAAAACCAGGTGTGCAGGTTAAAGAAGGCATTATATGGTTTAAAGCAAGCACCACGTGCTTGGTATGAAAAGATACATGCCTATCTCATTGCAGATGGTTTTGAGAATAGACCAACCGAAAACACCTTATATGTTAAGCATGCTAATGATGTGCTTTTGATCATTGTGGTGTATGTTGATGACATGCTACTCACTGGACCTCATGACATGCATATTGCTGATTTTAAGGCTGATTTTCATGCCTCATTTGAGATGTCTGATTTGAAGCATTTGCATCACTATTTGGGCATTTACTTTATGCAAGTTGATGGTGGAATGGCTTTGTGTCAAAGGAAATATACTAACACATTATTGCAATGTTTTGGCCTTGAAGACTCTAAGCTTATTGCCACTCTTATGCAGACACGTTTACAATTGAGTCTTCATGGTGGTGGAGATGCATTTGATGTTGTTCTCTATCAGCAGGTTGTTGGATGCTTGATTTACTTAAGCATTACCCGACGAGATATTTTGTTTGTTGTCTCACAAATGAGCAGGATTATGCATTTCCCAGGTGTCAAGCATTGGCAGGCGGTTAAGTTCATCTTTCGCTACTTAAGTGGTACCCGACTACTTGGATTGATTTATCCCAAGGGGGGATCACTACCGCCATATTCGCATGCTTTTTCTGATAGTGACTGGGCTCATTGCTATGTTACTTGAGCATGCAAAATAACAAGATTTATCCCGAATAGATCTTAGAGAAAATCATAGAATATAGATGGGGGATCCATACGTTAGGAACTAATGGAAGGAGCTCACCTTCATATGTTGTAATAAAATGTTATCCTCTTCCCCACATCAATACATACATGCTCACATATGCAAACAAACAAACATGCATA